>CAUYRH010009901.1:0-23628 GCA_963574655.1 Perodicticus potto | reverse complement strand
GGGCCTGCCAAACAACAATGACGGCTGCAACCAAAAAATGGCCGGGCGTTGTGGCGGGCGCCTGAAGTCCCAGCTACTTGAGAGGCAGAGGCAAGAGACTCGCTTGAACCCAGGAATTGGAGGTTGCTGTGAGCTGTGATGCCACAGCACTCTATCCAGGGTGACAGCTTGAGGCTCTGTCTCAAAAAAAAAAAAATTGCTCAATTCATTAGCCCATATATTCCTAGATAATCAAGCAGTGCTGGATTTCCTGTTGGCTACACTAGAAGGAATCCATGCAGTATTAAACAACAATGTTGCAACAGTCTTGCCATGTCTATACAGATACCTCAGGAGAAATTGAAACCTGAATAGAAAAATTTCCCAATTAGCAGTGTGGCTGCAACAGGGCCCTACCAGTGGCCCCACACCCAAATGATTTTCAGGAATATTCACTTGGATTGCCCAGATTTTTTTTTTTTTTTTTTGAGACAGATCCTCAAGCTGTCATCCTGGGTAGAGTGCCGTGGCATCACAGCTCACAGTAACCTCCAACTACTGGTCTCAAGCGATTCTCCTGCTTCTGCTTCCCAAGTAGCTGGGACTACAGGTGCCCGCCACAATGCCTGGCTATTTTTTGCTTGCAGCCGTTGTTGTTGTTTGGCGGGCCCAGGCTGGATTCGAACCTGCCAGCTCAGGTGTATGTGGCTGGCGCCTTAGCTGCTTGAGCTCCAGGCGCCAAGCCCCAGATTTTTTTTTTTTTTGGAGACAGAGTCTCACTCTGTGCCTTGGAGTTGAGTGCTGTACTGTCATAGCTCACAGCAACCTCAAACTCTTAGGTTCAAGTGATCCTCTTACCTCAGCCTCCCGAGTAAGCTAGGACTGCAGGCATCGACCACAATGCCCAGCTATTTTGTAGAGACGGGGTCTCACTCTTGCTCAGGCTGGTCTCGAACTCCTGAGCTCAGGCAATCCACCTGCTTCGGCCTCCTAGAGTGCTAGATTACAGGCATGAGCCACCACACCCAGTCCTTCTATAGGGGCTCTTAAAGCTAGGTATCATCTATCTTAAGCTTAAGAACTGAGCAAAGGTTGTAAGTAAGAACACTAATGTTCTTATCATGCAAACTTTAGCTTTAAAGCCAGGCACTTGTGGATATTTGCAGGTGCCTGCTAAATGGTCTCATTTTCTTACCCTGGGGACAACTCCAACTTTGTCCATGCGGGGTTGAAGAAGCCAGATTGGGTCTCTGCTTCTTCTCCCTGGCCTAGTTTTTGAAATACATCTTTCAAGTCCTACATGCCAGTAACAAAGCCACCCAGACCAAGGAACTTCCTCAACTTGCCTTGGACCCTCCACCCAAGATGGTTCTCCTGCGTTTTATAGAAGCCTCCAACAGATGACCTTTGATCTCTGTCATCACATGTGTGGCCACCTCCTGAGCTACACTATGCCACACTCTCAATTACTTAAAAAGAGGCCCATTTCTCTCGGTTTTGTGAGACTTGCATAAGTTCCAGCCAGTGACTGGTTCTCCTTAAGACTTGGAGGGAATGGCTCGGCGCCTGTGGCTCAACGGGCTAAGGCACCAGCCACGTACACCTGAGCTGGCGGGTTCGAATCCAGCCAGGGCCCGCCAAACAACAATGATGGCTGCAACCAAAAAATGGCCGGGCGTTGTGGCGGGCGCCTGTAGTCCCAGCTACTTGGGAGGCGGAGGCAAGAGACCCGCTTGAGCCCAGGAATTGGAGGTTGCTGTGAGCTGTGATGCCACAGCATTCTATCCAGGGTGACAGCTTGAGGCTCTGTCTCAAAAACAAAAAAAAACAAAGATAACCATTTCTTACTTCCGCCTCTGTGGGGTAACCAGACCCCAGATGCAGCCCCCTCCATCCTAGCCCAGAATCAGCCATGGCTGTGATGGACACATTACCCACCTGGGTGGCAGGTATGGGTCACAGCAGAGGAGTAGGCTGCCCACTGCCCTGCTCTGGGATTATCAACTTGCCAGGAGCTCCTCCCACCTCCAGCATGGTGAAAGCTCAGGAATCATTCCCAGGTCATGGGGACCAGCAGTCTCACACTGGCTTTACTTGTTGCCCAGGGATTTTAATTAGGTACTGATATTTTGAAAATCAGGGGCTATCACATATATGGCTTTCTGTCTTTTCTGGAAAAATCTCATCATCTAGAAACCCCCCACATACATGTCTTCCAAAGCTCAGCAGCTGCATGCCCCTTTAGGTGGTTCAGAGACAGCAGGTTGCCAAGTCCCCACCACTCCGACCTACCTCCCAGACACCACACATAGCCTAGCGCCAGTTAGCCCATATCACACGCAGCTATTGCTAGCTTTTACTATAGCTGGAAGGAAACTGGGTTATTGCTGGCTTGCCCATGTCTATTAAAACACAGGGGAAGGGAGGCTGCGCCTGTGGCTTGGCGAGTAGGGTGCCAGCCCCATATACCAAGGGTGGCGGGTTGAAACCTGGCCCCGGCCAAACCGCAAAAAAAAAAAAAGTAGCTGGGCACTGTGGCGGGCGCCTATAGTCCCAGCTACTTAGGAGGCTGAGGCAAGAGAATCCAAGAGCTGGAGGTTGCTGTGAGCCGTGATGCCACAGCCCCAGATAAAGTGAGACTCTGTCTCTAAAGAAAGAAAAAAAAAAACACAGGGGAAGGGAGAGAAGGCCAATGAGAAGTGGCTATTTGAAGAAAAACCAAGTGTGGGTGTGTTGGAAGGCGATACCAACTCGTGTGTTTTAGGAGTTTAAATATTCTTCTTTTTTTTTTTTTTTTTTGAGACAGAGCCACAAGCTGTCACCCTGGATAGAGTGCTGTGGCATCACAGCTCACAGCAATCTCCAATTCCTGGGCTCAAGTGAGTCTCTTGCCTCCACCTCCCAAGTAGCTGGGACTACAGGCGCCCGCCACAACGCCCGGCCATTTTTTGGTTGCAGCTGCCATTGTTGTTTGGCGGGCCCAGGCTGGATTCAAACCCGCCAGCTCAGGTGTACGTGGCTGGTGCCTTAGCCAGTTGAGCCATAGGCGCCAAGCCAGGAGTTTGAATATTCTAATGTTTAAAACACAAAGCACCTCTGTGCATGAGAGTGCAGCTGAGCTGCCTCCCCCACCGCATATTGGACCCTGCAAGTATTTGCATGTGTCACTGGGCCTGGCCACCACGGGTCCCGACCCTACAGTGTCCACTCTACCCTTCTCCAAGGCAGAGGTACCAAACCAGCGATGTGGCTTCCAACTGGGCTTTCTGGAATCCCGGTACTCCCTTGAGGTACCTGAGGAGAAGATGGGGCAAGGAGAGGTCCGAAGCCCAGCTCCCACCCCGCTATATCAACCAGGGCAGGATGCCAGTGTTCTGGGTGCAATGCCACTTGGGCAAAGGCTTTGCTATTTTTTTTTTTTGTTTGTTTATTTGTTTTGTAGACAGTCTCACTTTATCGCCCTCGGTACAGTGCTGTGGCGTCACCCAGCTCATAGCAACCTCCAACTCCTGGGCTTAGGCGAGTCTCTGTTTTGCAGTTTGGCTGAGGCCAGGTTTGAACCTGCCACCTTTAGTATATGGGGCCGGCGCCCTACTCAATGACCAACAGGTGCCACCCAGGCTTTGCTATTTTTCATAAGCCCAAGGCTCTGTCAAGTGCTCCTACAAGATGCACTTGTCACTGTCTGGCCTTCTCAGAAGGGTGAAAACTTCCCAGCATTATTCTAGGCCCATGTTCCCAAACTCCAGTCACCCAATTGCCACTGCCATGATCTCTGCCACACTCTTGCAACACCTGTTGTATTATTTAACTTTATTATTTAAATCAACTCAGGCCTAACAATGGCCTTTACCCTTAGGAAAAAAGAATTAGGAACGCTTGTGGCTTTGATGAGCTACTGATACATTTAATACATGAAAATAAATACATGACAATTATAATGAAAAAATGTTCACCCATACTTCACCCACATGCCCTTGTATTCCCCCAGGGGCCACAAACAGCCTGGAAAAACTTCTCTGAGGCCTCTAGACTCACCTGGAGACTAATCCTGAGCATAAAGCTTGTCTTAAAGAGAGGGAAGGGCCTCTCCAGGTTGGCAATCTCACCATTTCCCATACTTGGTAGCAAGACAACGGGAAGCAGAGGTGGAGGGCCCCTAGGTTGGCACTGAGACAGGGCTGGAGAGAGGCATCTAAAGGGGAGGCCCCCAGAACACATCATGGGGGAAAGGCAGGGAGCAACCAGAGATTGTCAGGATAAAAGGAGGCACTGCCCACCTCTGCTGTCTGCCCTCATGAGGGCTTCTTCAATGTCTGGGGGTTACCCAGGTGATAACTGGTCTCCCCAGAAGACACCAGCCAGGGGCTACACCCTCAGTGTGACCCAGTGGGCAACCCTGATGAAAGAACCTCATTTCCAAGGTGGCTTTGGTTTCTGGGTAGCCCCACCCTGCCGGGGGGTAGCTAACACTGAAACACTGACTGAGCGAGCCCTAGGAGTTACCAGTGGGCTCCGGAAGGTCACACCTGACATGGAAGGCCTGGGATCCTGAGGTCCATTTGTATGGGGGGCACTGGTAGCTGGGTGACCAGTGCTGGGGGCATTCAGGTGGGTGAGAGAATGGGAACGTCCCTGCCTCAGAGGATGTGCAGAGTCTAAACCATCCACAGACAACTTCCTGGAATCCACCAACACCCTGGGTTCTGCCTTTGAGGGACCAGCAGGGTGAACAACTCGCAGTGGGGTCTCCCTGGAGCGGGGTGAATGGTTACCCCTAGGGGTAGCAGGTGGCGTCCAGAAGAGGGCATGGAGTTTCGCAGCATCCCCCTTGGTCATCCATGGGGCCTCCCGACTGGTACCCTCAGATCGGAAGCCAAACAACGACTCATCACAGTAAGATGGAGTATGGCTGATCAGTCTGGCATACAGAAGAGAAACACAGTAAGCTGGTTATGGATGAGCAAGGCCTAAATAACTTCGCCCCTCCCCCAACCAGATACCTACAGCAACAGAGATAGGTTACTGTAGATCCTAAGAGTTCTTGTCCTCTGGGACTGGCACCCAGGGTGAGATTGGCGCTCATGTACCACTGCCCACCTCTGTTGTTTTTGCCCTGTACCTGACCCAACTCCCTGACATGTAACCCGGGCCTGGCCAATTTGCCTATACTGTTCTCCTGGCCACACTGACTGGTTCAGGAATGGCTAGATGGCCCAATCAGAGTCTGCCTTAGGACTTCAGCAGAAACTACTAGGAAAGAGATGTTTTTTCTGCCAATTGGCCTTGCTCCTGCTAAGCTGACAGGATATGAGCCCAAAGCAGCTTGAAAGCCACCTCACTCTTATTAGAGAGTGAAGGACATGTAGGGAAAGCAGCACTAAGATAGAGACAATCCCAATGACAGTTTGAGTCCATTGCATTAGCCCCAAATGCCCTTTTTCTGGGAAAGCCAGTTTGAGTAACTTTTCCGTCACCTGCAACCAAGAGTTCCAATTAATTAATCTAACCTTACTCTTCACAGCCTTCGCTTTTTTTTTTTTTTATCCACCACTTTTTCTTTTCCCTAAAGGCCTTGTCAGCTAAATTCTCTGCAGTCCTATGACCCCACCTACTATAAATGAAAATGGCTGAACACAGTGCCTGGGATGTATAGGGTGAGCAGCTTAATCTTCTGATATAAAGCTGAACTGGCCTCACCACCAGAGCAGCTTTTTAAAATTCTAAATATTTTACTGAGGGCTTTTCATTTGCAGGCCCAGGGCTCAACATGTCACATGCATTATCTCATAATTTCTTACAACATGTACATCAGGTACATATCAAAATTAACCTTATTTTACAGATAAGGCAACTAAAGGATAGGGTGGGGTAAGGTCTCACAGCAAGAATGTGGTATAGAGAAGATTCAAGGATCTAAACCAGGGGTCCTCAAACTACAGCCGGCGGGCCACATGCGTTGGTGTGAATTATTTGTTCCTGTTTTGTTTTTTACTTCAAAATAAGGTATATGCAGTGTGCATAGGAATTTGTTCTTTTTTTTTTTTTTAAACTATAGTCCGGCCCTCCAACGGTATGTGGGACAGTGAATTGACCCCATTTAAAAAGTTTGAGGACGCCTGATCTAAACTGTCAATTGCTAAAGCAGATATGAGTCTTTTCTAGGCCTCTTATTTATTTATTTATTTATTTTTGAGACAGAGTCTCAAGCTATCGCCCTAGGTAGAGTGCTATGGCATCACAGCTCACAGCAACCTTCGACTTGGGCACAAGAGATCCTCTTGCCATAGTTTTTCTATTTTGTTTTTTAGTAGAGATGGGGTCTTGGTTTTGCCCAGGCTGGTCTCCAACTCATGAGTTCAAGCAGTCCACCCGCCTGGGCCTCCCAGAGTGCTAGGATTACAGGTGTGAGCCACCGTGCCCAGGCGAATTTTATCTTTTAACAGGTACCATTTCCATTCTTTTTCTCTCATCTAATATATGTCCCCTCCTGGTCCATAACAGACACTAAATTTAGTTGACCAGTTGTTATGGACTGAATTGAATCCCCTTCACCAAATTCATATAATGGAGCCGAACCCTAAATGTGATTATATTTGGCCTTAATTACTTACATTAATTTTAGGTAATTAAAGCTAAATAGAAAGGGTAGGGCCCTAATCCAACAGAACTAAAATCCTTATAAGAAGAAGACACAGGCTTGCATGCATGGAGAAAAGGTCACATGCAAGGTCATAGTGAGAAATTGGCCATCTGCAAGCCAAGTATATCAGCCTCAATCCCACTAGGTAGGGACCACTGGTCTTGTTTTCTACATGAAAACTGCAGCTCAGAGAGGTGGGGGTGCTTCCCCTGGATTACAGCAAAGGTGAACAATGAGGCAGTATCAGGAATCCGGGAGGCTACACCAAGCCCAGGAGTGAATCTCCCCACCCTGTTACCTGTATTTGTTCTTCTTCCTTGGTGTGAGGGTTGGGGTGCTGCCCTTGGAGACAGTGGTCTCACAGTTCCCCTTGGCCCCCAAGGGTTTCGATGTCCCTGTGCCCACTCCTCTGGTTCTATTAGCCTTCTCTACCCAAGGTGGGTCAAAATCTGGTGGGGCAGACCGCGTGCCTGCAGGGCTGCCAAACAGAGTTTCATCCACATACGATGCCCTGGCCTTGACTCGGCAGCCACGCCGGCAGTGGTGTTGAAGGTGAAGGGTCTGCATCCCACTGATGGCCAGCTCCATGGGAGTCTTCATGCTGCCCGTGGTTCCAGGTGACAGAAGGTGTGCTCTGCCAGCCAGGCCCTGCCTCCAAGGCTCCCTGTGAAAGAGGGTCCGGGGCACCCCTAAGCCAACAGCAGTGTCAGTGGAGGAAGACTGGCAGTCTCTGAAGTCTGCATCCCAAGGGCAAAAGGGCCTTGTTCTCTCTCAACCAATCCTCCTCAAAGCGGAGCTGTCAACCTCAGTGGACATTTAGGAAATTTGTTTGACTTTTTTTTTTTTAGTCTTAATGATGGGGAAAAGTGTGCTACTGGCAATAAATGGGATTTATAGGGCGTGGGGACAATAACAGCCAGTATTGATCTCTGCTTACCTCGTGCAAAGAGCTTTATAATCATTGTCTCATTTAATCCTTTTAACAGCACTGCAAAGTAAATTTGATTTTGTCCATTTTACAGATCATAAAACCGAGGCTTTTAAAGGCCGAAGTCACATGTGTAGGTCACGCCTGCAAAGCTAAAACAGTGAAATTGGAACCTGCTAGGAATCCAGAGCTTGTGCACTTTACTCTGCTATTGGGAGATCGCGAGCCTCCCCGCCACCACCCTACGTTCTGTAACTCCCAGATCAATTGCCCGGTTAATGCGCGCGGCCCCTGCATTCTTGAGCTATTCCCCTACCTGCGCATCTTGGCTCGCGGGTATCAGAGACAACCCTCGGCGACGTCTCCCCGCGCCTCTCTTCCACACGATTTGTGGAGGGGCGTGCATCAGAGATCCCGGTTACCTTGCAGTCTGGAATCCCGGGGACCCAGGACCCGCAGCAGTCCAGGCCGCCCCACGGCGCGGAAGCCAGGCCCTAGCGACGTGTGCTCGGCGCGCGCATCCAGCAAACAGCAACCTGCGCGCTGCTGCACGGCCCGGTCCATTTGTGTCTGGGAGTAGGGGGAGAGCGCTCCGTTCCTGACGCCCGCGAGTTCCCCAAAGCCACCGCGAGGTTCCCCTCGCACCAGCCGCGGGTGTGAGAATTAAGTCCCCCGGTGCTGCTGGCACAAGCCTGGCGCAGCCAAGGCCGCGCAGACTCGGCGCTCCCTCCGCCCCTGCCGCCGCGCAGTTGGTGCGTCCTCGCAGACTCCGCCCCGCCCGGGTTCCAAGCGCCGGGGCCCGCATGGCGGCCGGCACGCGCCCGGCGGCCGGCCTTCGGTCGCGAGACGCTATGGCCCAGTGGAGGAAGAAGAAGGGGCTCCGAAAGCGCCGGGGCGCGGCCTCACAGACCCGCAGCAGCGACTCGGAGGATGGCGAATTTGAAATCCAGGCGGAAGATGACGCCCGGGTCCAGAAGGTACGAGCGCAGGACACACTCCGGGGCCAAAGACCCGGCTCTGGGCAGCGACCCAAGGCCTGTTTCCTCAGCTGGGGAAGGGGTACTAAAGACGGTGGGAAAGAAGTCTGCAGGCCAGGGGTCAGCACCGCCAGCCTGAGCGTGAGTCTCGGGGCCAGTTGCCCCCAGGGTTCCGCGGCCGCAGCCTTCCGATTCCGCGGCCTGGGGTCTTGAGGCCTTCTTACCGGCTTTTGGTCGAGCGCTTCTCATTGGCTACCTCCTGCCCAAGGGGCGGGTCCTAGTTTCCATTGGTCCAATGAAAAGTGCGGGTGCAGAAGATCTGACTTTGAGAGTTTAGGACGTTCTCGGAAGGTAGAGTTAAGGGGAGATCTGAGCTGGTGGTTTGAGACGGTGACGCCAAACCTCTGGGAACTACGTGATAGTAAATTAAACTCGTATTTATTGACTATTTACTATGTGCCAGGCTCCATGATAATGATTACAACCCTTATTTAATCCTCACCCGGACTTAAGTGCTGCCGTCTCTGTTTTTACAGAGGAGGCAGCTGAGACTTAGAGGGTGAAGAAACTTGAACAAGACCTCACAGCTTGTGAGTGGGAGAGCCAGGGTTCTGGGGGCTATCTGGTTCCAGGGTTTGTGCCATTTCCACTACTGAGTGTCATATGAAGGCACATGGGGAGGGATCAGTGTGAGCACCAAGAGGGTAGAAGAGCTGTAGTCCATTACTTCCCACAGGTTCCCACAGTCCTGGGCCCATGTGGGGCCTGACACAGATTAGGCTTCTACAGATTACTCTTTGGCTTTATGTGTGGTTCAGACCAAGGAGAGATTGCTTAACCTCTCTTGCCCCAGTTTCCTTATCTGGGGAAGCAAATGATTGTACATATCTCAAAGATTGTTGAAAGATTAAATGCCATGCTTTTCATACATCTTACTTATTCAGCAAATCTTACTGGGGCATCTGTATGTCTCAGGCACTTTGAGTTTGTGTACCTAGAGCAGGAGCTGGTGCACTCTTTCTATAAAGGGCCAGATGGTGATTTTTTTTTTTTTTTTGAGACAGACCCTCAGGCTGTCGCCCTGGGTAGAGTGCTGTGGCATCACAGCTCACAGCAGCCTCCAACTCCTGGGCTTAAGCTGTTCTCTTGCCTCCGCTTTCCAAGTAGCTGGGACTACAGGCACCAGCCACAATGCCCAGCTATTTTTTGATTGTAATTGTCATTGTTGTTTGGCAGGCCGGGGCTGGATTCGAACCCTCCAGCTCTGGTGTATGTGGCTGACGCCTTAGCTGCTTGAGCCCAGATGGCAAACCTTTTAGGCATTGTGGGGCAATGTAAGGTTACCGTTTTCTTTGACAGTTTGTTTCCTTCTTTCTTATACAATCCTTTAACATGTAAAAACCACTTTTAGCCCACAGACTGTACAAGACAGGCTATGGCTCTGACCTAGAGGGCTATTGTCAATCCTAGAGGGTCAGACTGGGAAGAACATGGATGCTGAAGCCAGTGTTCAGATCTCTGGTCAGTATCTTGCTGACTGTGTGACCTTGGGCAGGTCACTTTACTTTCTGTGCCTCGGTTTCCTTTTCTGTTAAAATAGACGTAATGATATTATCCACATCATACGGTTGTTATGAGAATTAAGTGGGTTAATTTATGTGAATGTGCAGAGCAGCCCCTGGCTTGGTGCCATATAAGTTTTAGCCATTCCTATGAATTAATATTCCACAAATGCTGTTTCTGAGAGGAAAGGGACAGCTCTGTAGACTGAGAAGACTCCCCAGAGGAGGCATCCAGGCTTGATTTAGCTGTGCTAGGACATCTGGGTCCCAGATGAGCAAAGAAAAGGAGACCAAGCCTGAGAGAGAGACCAGAATTGGGGTGATGGATCAGGAAGGAGACGGCCTGGGAGAAGGGGTGGCAGGACAGCTTGGAAAAGTCTAGTACCTCACACTTAGTAGGTATTTTGATTAGTTCTTTAAGGGTTTCTAATGACAAGCCAGGATGATGATGGTGGTAGAGGTAGTGGTGATGATATCACTAGCTATGTGCAAGGTACCTTTCTAAGCTTTAGGCTTACCCATTTATTCCACAACACCCTGTGAGGTCTGTGCTGTTGCCATCTCGTTTTCCAGATGTGGAAGCACAGGCTTAGGGAGATAATCTCTTGTCTGAGGTCTCACAGCTGGTAAGTGGCAGAGCTGAGATTCCAGCCAAGGCAGTCTGTCTGCAGAGCCCACTGTAAATTTCTTCCTGTGCTAGCCCTGGCAAAAAAGAACCTGTTAGCAGAGAAGTTATGTGATCTGATGGGAGCATCATGGGCTTGATGGGGGTGGGGCAGGCAACAGGATAGGCCCCCTCCCTATTCATTGTGGTCTTGATTGTGCCTGAAGTGATGTTGCCTCTGTGTTTCTTCCCTTGCAGCTGGGACCTGGCAGACCCCTGCCCACCTTCCCCACCTCAGAATGCACCTCAGATGTAGAGCCAGATACCCGGGAAATGGTTCGAGCCCAGAATAAGAAGAAGAAGAAGTCTGGAGGCTTCCAGTCCATGGGTGGGTGAGCAAGCTGGGCAAGTAGGGACTTTGGGGAGCAGCAGGGGATCACCACACCCTCTGATCTCAATTACACATGTCCCCTCTAGGCCCAGCACTGTGGCAAGTGTCAGGTAGATAGAAGGAGCAGATAGAAATAGCCAAGATATGGAAACAGCCCAAGTGCCCTTCGACCCATGAATGAATTAACAAATTGTGGTATATGTACACCATGGAATATTACGCAGCCATAAAAAAGAAGGAGACTTCAAATCTTTTATGTTTACCTGGATGGAGCTGGAACATATTCTTCTTAGTAAAGTATCTCAAGAATGGAAAAAAAGCATCCAATGTACTCAATACTACTATGAAATCAATATATAACCACCTACGCACTCATATGAATGGCAAAACATAACTATAGTCCAGAAAGTAGAAGGGAAGAGGAGAGAGGGGGGAGGGGGGATATGGGAGGAGGGAGGGTATTTGGAGGGACTCACCTAATGTGCATGATGCAGTGGTACATTTCAAAACTATTAAGAAATGAGTATAATTGTGATGGATGTGTTACTTACTTCAATGTAAACATTTCACATTGTATATCGAAGCAGTACCCTGAATCCCATAAATGCATCTATGTACAAAGTTATGATTTAATAAAAAACAATTTAAAAAAATAAAATAAAAAAGGAGCAGATAGGGTCTCCAGGGTATTCAGGGCCTTCTCATGGAGCCACCAGGCTTGACATAGGAGAGAACAGTTAGTGCAGGCCTTGGAAAAGACAATGGTAGTGCAGGAATAGACTAAGACAGTCAGGGATTTACTGTTCACTTTTCAAAGGGAGGGAAAAGATAGGATGGTGAGTGGTATTGGGACACCTGGCTAGCCAGAAATAATGCTGAACTCTCTTGCTCTTTACAAATTTGTAGCAGTTGGAGCAAGGATTTATTGTAAATATCTATATGAGTATTTGTATAATCTTAGAAAAGAAAAGGGCAGGGGCAGTGCCTGTGGCTCAAAGGAGTAAGTCGCCAGCCCCATATGCCGGAGGTGGCGAGTTCAAACCCAGCCCCAGCCAAAAACTGCAAAAAAAAAAAAAGAAAAGAAAAGGGCTCGGCGCCTGTGGCTCAACGGGCTAAGGTGCCAGCCATGTACACCTGAGCTGGCGGGTTCGAATCCAACCCAGGCCCGCCAAACAACAATGATGGCCGCAACCAAAAAATGGCTGGGCGTTGTGGCGGGCGCCTGTGGTTCCAGCTACCTGGGAGGCGGAGGCAGGAGACTCGCTTGAGCCCAGGAGTTGGAGGTTGCTGTGAGCTGTGATGCCATGGCACTCTATCCAGGGTGACAGCTTGAGGCTCTGTATCAAAAAAAAAAAAAAAGAAAAGAAAAGAAGACATTTTTAAGTGTGGCCTGAGCAACATTTGAATTTTTTTTTTTGAAACAGAGTCTTTCTTTGTTGCCCTTGGTAAATTGCTGAGGCATCACAGCACACAGCAACCTCAAACTCTCAGGCTTAACAATTCATTTGCCTAAGCCTCCCAAGTAGCTAAGACTACAGGCACCCACTGCAACGCCTGGCTGTTTTAGAGATGGGAGCTCACTCTTGCTCAGGCTGGTCTTAAACTTGTGAGCTCTGGCAGTCCACCCACCCCGGCCTCTCAGAATGCTAAGATTACAGATGTGAGGCACTGCGCCTGGCCTCATTGGAATTTTTTTTTTTTTTTTTTTAGAGACAGAGTCTCACTTTGTTGCCCTCGGTAGAGTGCCGTGGCATCTCCAGCTCTTGGACTTAGCGATTTTCTTGCCTCAGCCTCCCAAGTAGCTGGGAGTATAGGTGCCTGCCACAACACCCGGCTATTTTTTGTTGCAGTTTGACCAAGACTGGGTTTGAACCCGCCACCTCAGTATATGGGGCTGGCACCCTACTCACTGAGCCACAGGTGCTGCCCTTGAATTTTTTTTAATTAGACATGTGTTTGGGGCAGCACCCATAGCTCAGTGGGTAGGGGGCTGGCCACATACACCCAGTATGGCAGGTTCAAACCTGCCCCAGGCCAGCTAAACAATGACAAATGCAACAAAAAAATAGCCAGGCATTGTGGTGGGCTTCTGTAGTCCCAGCTACTTGGGAGGCTGAGGTAAGAAAATCGCTTAAGCCCAAGAATTGGAGGTTGATGTGAGCTGTGATACCACAGCACTATACCAAGGGCAACAGAGTGAGACTCTGTCTCAAAAAAAAAAAAGTAGACATGTGTATGCCAAAAAGCAATATAAGTTAATTTAATGTCAATACTATACTGGGGATATATTTGCAACCTATAGGATACACAAAGGGTTAATACTGCTAATATACAAAGAGCTCTTACAAATCCATAAGAAAAAGACAGGCCCCTTGATACAGAATTGGGGGAAAAAAACAAATAGTCTTTTTTTTATTTATAGAGACAGAGTCTCACTCTATCGCCCTCTGTAGAGTACTGTGGCGTCACACAGCTCACAGCAACCTCCAACTCCTGGGTTTAGGCGATTCTCTTGCCTCAGCCTCCCGAGTAGCTGGGACTACAGCCGCCCACCACAATGCCCGGCCATTTTTCTGTTTTGCAGTTTGGCCGAGGCCGGGTTTGAACCCGCCACCTTCGGTATATGGGGCCAGTGCCCTACTCGATGAGCCACAGGTGCCGCCCATGGTTAACTTTTTTTAATGACTTAAAACAACAATCATTTATTTAACTGGGAGTTAGCAATTTAGAGTGGGCTCAGGTGGACAGTTTTTCTGCTGATTTTGGCAGATCTCTGCTAGATCTGTTAGATCTTGCGTGGTAGGTCAGTTGGTGGGTTGGCTTACAGCTGGACAATCTAGGATGGCTGTGGTTGCATGTCTGGAGGCCAGTAGGCTGTTGACTGGGCCAATATTTCTTTCATCATCAGCAGGCTAGATCAGGCTTCTTCACATAATTAATTGAGTTTAAATCTAGCTAATTTGGCACCAGGTGCTACAAAGAAGTGAGTCCCCTCTCCCAAGAAAAAGAACCCCCCAAACCTACATTCTCCCTTGCCAAGAAAAATAGCAACAGTTCATCTACTTCTGTCTTTCATAACTATAGGGACAGGAGAGACCCACGTGGGCCAGGGCAATCAGTGGTCAGGGCAGTCTTTTTTGGAGGAGGGAGATTTTGAGCTGAGTCTGGGAAGATGAACAAGACCCAGGCTAGTGGAGAACTGAGAATGCTCCAAGGATCTTTGGTGGCTGGTAAGGGAGAAAACATTTTTGCTGACATTGAAGAACATTCTTCCATTGACAGAGACAGGTCTAGCGTAAAAGAAGGGGATTTTCCCTGGTCACGCCATGGTCTCCGTGCCGGACATCAGCAGGTGCTTACCCTCCAGTGGGACCTTCCTCCCCACCAAATCAAAGGGAGCATGAGGGGGAAGGAGGAGTCTGGGAAAGTGAAGATAAGATTTATTTCCAAATAATTTCAGATTTATGGAAAAGCTTTAACAATGGCAGAGAATTTCTGTATCTTCTTCACCAAACTTTCCTTAATGTCAATGCCTCATATAACTATTACACTTGTCAAAATTAATAAACTAACGCTGGTATAATATTAGTGACTAAACCACTCATTGTAATCAGATTTTACCAGTTTTTCCACTCATGTCTTTGTTTTCTATTTAGGATCTGATTCAGGAGACCACATTGGATCTAGTCATCATATCTCCTTACTTCTCCCTTTATCTATGACTTTCTTATTCTTTCTTTGTTTCCAAAAGCATCAAGGTCATGGGCGGCACTTGTGGCGCAAAGGAGTAGGTCACCAGCTCCATATAGCAGAGGTGGTGGGTTAAAACCTGGCCCCTGCCAAAAAAAAAATAAGTATCAAGGTCATGACAGAGTATGGGTATTTTGTAGAATGCCCTTCTATTTGGTTTGTCCATTGTTTTCTCATGATTAAACTGGGGTTATGTTCTTTGGGAGAGAACACCCAACAGCTCAAGGGAATTATGACGAGGGAAAAGAAAACAGACCCCAAAGGTTACAAACAATATGATTCCATTTATATAACATTCTTGAGATGACAACATTATAAAAATGGAAAATAGATTAGTGATTGCCAGGGGCGGGGGGGCAGAGGGAGACTGCTGTGGCCAGCAGTCCTGAACGTGATGGAATAGTGCAGTGTCTTGTCTGTGGTGCTGGGTGCTGGCCCTGCAGATCCACTCAGGTCATAAAACTGCGTAGAAGTTCACACATGCACACACACGCTTGTATAAAATGGTGAAATATGAATAAGGCTGATGAATTCTATCAATGTCAATTTCTTGGGTATAAAATTGCCTCAAAGCTTTCTTATTCTTCCAGCTGGCCCAATGTCAAGAGGATTGACATTGATGCTCTTGCCTCAGCCTCCCAAGTAGCTGGTACATGGCCTCCTCCACATTGATGTACCCTTCTCATCACCTGGTAGCAAGGGATACATGACCAACATGGCTTTCATTGGCAACACTGAACTTGATCACTTGTCTATCAGATTTTTCCCTATAAACTATTGTTTTCTTTTCTATACCCCATTCTTTTTGGGGGAAAAACCACTATATGCAGCCCACAGTCAAAGGAAAAGGAATTAAGCAGAGGCTAAGAGTATTTTCAACTTTCAGTTTTGATATAATTGTGGATGTGCATGTAGTTGTAAGCAATCGTGTGGAGAGATCCTCTGTACTCCTCACCCATTCCCCCAATGGTGGCAACCTTATAGCACAATTTTATAACCGGGAAATTGACATTGATAGAATTCATCAGCCTTATTCATATCTCACCATTTTCTACGAGTGCGCGTGTGCGAACTTCTGTGCAGTTCTATCCACTTCTGTCCAGGTTTGAGTGGATCTGCGGGGCCAGCACCACAGACAAGACACTACATCGTTCCATTATGTCCAGGACTGCTGGCCCCAGCAGTCTCCCTCTGCCCCCCAGCCCCTGGCAATCACTAATCTATTTTCCATTTTTATAATGTTGTCATTTCAAGAATGTTATATAAATGGAATCATATTGTTTGTAACCCTTGGGGTCTGTTTTCTTTTCACTCATTGTAATTCCCTTGAGATCCATCTGAGCTGCTGGCTGTATCAGCACGTTCCTGGTCTCGCAGTTTAACCACTCACCTGTTGATGGACATTGGGTTCTTTCCAGCTTTTGACAATTGCAAATAAAGCCGCTACAAACCATTCATGGTCAGGTTTTCGTGAACGAGATTTTTGTTTCTTCGGGATAAATGGCTGTGGAAGATTGATTTTGAACAGAGACTGGGGCGTTTGTGGTTTTACTCTTTCCCTCTTGAATCCCAGTGTGATCTTGGGCTTGTGTCTGTCCATGGCACCTCTGCTGGTCCTCGTATGAAGCAAGTGAGGCAGTGCCGATGCCTTTCAAATTGGAAAGCAGGGGCTCTTCCTTGGTGGTCTCCAATGGGTTGGGCTGCCCAGAAAGGGATGTGAGAACCCTGATTCAGCAGAGCTGAAAACTCCTCTGCATTCCTTCTGCTTCTTGCCTTACTTTTGGCAACCTGAGGGGAAACTTGCTCTCTGGTGGGGCTCAGAGAAGCCATGGGAACCAGAAACAAGGCCAAGTTGGGGGAGCTGTGCAACCTGGGCTGACTCGCATGACCTAAATGTTCATGAACTTCTCATTTGAGGGTAGGTATTGTGAACTGAGACACTTTCAATCCTCTTTTGGAGTAGAGATTTAAGTGCCAGACTTAAATGGAGACTGTCGCCATTAGGTGGCAAAAATAGACCCATTCCCAGCTGTTATGGTGACTCTTACAATGAGAACACGTCAACCACCCCATGTTATAGTAATTTTAGGGTTATAGTTTTAGAAGGTACAGGTCAAAACCCCCAATAATTGGAATGACGTATGTCCTTCATGTGAGACTGAATTATATTATCAGCATAAAAAATCCTTTTTCATTTTTACTTATTTATTTTTTGAGACAGAGTCTCACTCTGTCACCCTGGGGTAGAGTACCATGGTGTTATTGCTCACAGCAACCTCAAACTCTTGGGCTTAAGCGATTATCTTGCCTCAGCCTCCTAAGTAGCTGGGACTATAGGTACCTACCACAACACCTGGCTATTTTTTTTTTTTTTTAATGCCCGGCCATTTTTTAGAGATAGGGTCTTGCTCTTGCTCAGGCTGGTCTTCAACTCCTAAGCTCAAGCAATCTGCCCGCCTTGGCCTCCCAGAGTGCTAGGATTACAGGCGTGAGCCACAGCACCCGGCCCATAAAAAAATACTTGCTTTGATAAGATGTCTTTACTCCTTTGGTAACTGGCGAGAAAATTAGGCAGAACTCTTGCTGGAGGGGAATCAGAGCAGAAGTGGGCCATTGGCATCTTCCTCTCCCTTCTCCTCAGGGCCAGGCATGGATAGAGGACAGCTCCTTGACTGAGGCACTGGGCTTTGCTAGACACTGGGATGCACTGGGCTTTGCTAGACCCTGGGATACACTGGGCTTTGCTAGACCCTGGGATGCACTGAGCTCCTCATTCTTCTCTTCCCATGTAGAGCAGTCCAGACAAGAACTGACAGCTGTGCGGGTATCATAGGGATTGAGGAAGGAGCAGAACAGTCAGGGAACCAATACATGAGGTCAAGGCCAGCCTTGGATCCTTCTTCACATGCAAACTTGAACCCAAGCCACTCACTATCACTGACCTGGGTGGGCATGTGGTCTGGGGAAGACTGAAGCCCTCGGAGCCCATGCTCAAGGGGCACTACCCTTTTCCTTCCCCAAGACACAGAACCCATTTTAAGAGTAAAGCCTCTCTTCGCCTCCCTGGTCCTGTTCCCCAGGGGACATTGCAAGACAGATTAAACTGTGCATGGCTACAGCCAAATTTCACTTAAAATGAGGGATTACATCAGGGCGGTCCCCAAGCCTGGTCACCAAAACCTTGAAAGTTTTGGAAAATATCAAATGTCAGACCCTAACCTCAATATACTGAAGGAGAATTTTCAGGGCATAGGGACAGAAAGACAGACATCTATATGTTCTACTGACTCGCCGAATGATTCTGATGAGCAGCCAGGTTTGGGAACTATAATACTGGGTGATTTCTCCTCCTCTAGGACAATGAGAGATTCCTGAAAAGAATCATGATTTTCATTATTTTGCCACCCCGTATCTTCATTCTCTGAAATCCCGGGGCCTTCTGCTTGCTCTCATGGCACGTGTGACAGTGAATAAAATGCTAGATGGTTTGTGATGCTTTTGAGAGAAGGTGAAGCAGGATGACAGTATTTCTCCTAAATTTCTTCCTTTGCAGAAATATTCAGAAGTTATTTGCCTGACAAAACAGCTGGAAAAAGCAGTTCACGACAAGTTTGGGTTTCCTGGGAGCAGCTTCTGGACCGGCACATTCCTTCACAGCCAGGTTTTTCGAAGAGCCTCTTCTATGGCTGTCTCTGCTCATCTCTCGTTTTCCTCTAATCTGCTGCCATCTGTCCTGCTCTCCCACCTCCACCTTGCAGCAGCTCTTGGGGACATCCCCAGTGGCCTGTGTCAAACTGAAAGTCTTCCCCATAGTTGTCACGCTCCTTGCGTTGACTCACACTACCTAACTCTCATGTAGCCGGCAGCTTGGATTGCTCCATGAAGCCATTTTCCTTTGGATTTTCTGTTCCCTCCTTGTGATCACTTTTTCTGGCCTTCCTCAGATTTCTCTCCTCAGTCCCTTTTCCGATAATGCCCCACTCTCTGTACCTTCTTCCTGTGTGATCTGATTCAACCCCAGGCTTCCAATATCCCCTATACCTAGTGATCTCAAGCCCAGATCTCTTCCTAAATCTCCACTTCAAACTCCGCCTATCCCAAACTAGGGGTATTTTCCTCCCTAACCACATTCCAGCCCCTTTGTTAGTTTGGTGAATGGCCTTACTCTCAGTGGCCCCAGTATGAAGTCCAGATGTCTTCGTGTCTCCATTGGAAATCTGTTTCTTCTCTGTCCCACGCTCCCTCTTACCTCTTTCCTGGGTGATAGCAAAGCTTCCTAAATGGCTTTCATCTTACTACCCTTTGCACAGTTTACAAAGAGATATTTATACAGCTCAGATTTCATCATGTTTTCACCTTGTTTAAAACGTTTGCCAAATTTCATTGTCTACAGCAATCTGTAGCATGAACTCCTGTTGGCTCTCTGCAGCCTGGCTTCATCTGGCCTCTCCAGCGCCTCCTTCCCTCCTGCTCCACCTGCCAGCCCTGTACCATTGACCTCTGTGCTCCAGCCATGCTGCAGCTGGTCTGCACACGCTCTGTGCTTCCTGGATGAGGTCAGGCTCTGTGCTTAAAGTGTCTTCTATTCCTGATAAAATCCTACTCATCTTTCAAAGCTGATGTTACAGACCAAATGTTTGTGTCTCTCAGAAATTCATATGTTGAAATCTTAATCCCTGCTGTGGTGATATTTGGAGAGGGAGCCTTCAGGAGCTCATTAGGTTTACATGAAGTCATGTGGGTGGGCCCTGATTTGATGGGACTAGTGCCCTTGTAAGAGGAGATAGTGGACAGCTTAGTCTCTTTCTCTGTCTGCCAAGCAAGTATGCAGCAAGAAGGTGGCCGTCTGCAAGCCATAGAGAGAGTCCTCACCAGAACCCAGTCTTGCTGACAACCAGATCTCAGTCTTCCAACCTCCATAATTATAAGTAAGAAAATAAATTTCTATATTTTAAGCACTCAGTCTATGGTATTTTGTTACAGTGTCTCAAGCTGACTAAGGCAGCCCAGTTTTAATGTTCTTTGTGAAGTATTAAATTGACCACTTCCTCCACTAAGGGCCCACACCATTTTGTCCATAATGTTAGAGATGTTTAGCATATTTTATTATGATTCAATGATCTGCCTCCTTCCCTACTGTTAATAAGAAGCAAGAGGTGTGCTTAATTCATCTTTGTGTTCCTAGTAGCTCAGTACTTGGCACATGGAAACTGGAATAAATGTTTATAGAATAAATAATGTCTTAAGCTTCCACTTAGAGATGAGATTAGTAATAATAATGAAAATCATGCCATCTAGCATGTGTTGAAGACTACCATGTTTTAGGCATTGTAAATACATATTTAGTACTCACATGCCCTATGGAATAGGAACTATGGTACTTTTGTCCCCATTTGATAGAAGAGGAAATGGAGACACAGAAAGGCAAAGTAATTTTCCCTAAAGGTCTAAATTTATAAATGTAGGAGTCAGATTTGGAAGCCCAGGAATGTGACTCCATTCCCCATAGTTACTTCTCTCACTTAGAGCTGAGAATTCCTTTCTGGTGCAGGGATTGCCGACCAGGCATGAGTTGGAAAATGTAGGTGCGTAGCAAGATAAAGAAGGAGGCTGAGATTTAAAGTCAGAGCATGTGCCCTGCGCTATTGGACTGGGCCAGTGTTTCAACAGCAGTTTCCTCATCCCAGGCTGGGGCTTCTAGAAGAGAATAAAAGAGAAACAGAGAGAGAGAGATTGTTCCGGTGAGTCAGAATTGCCTGGACAGCCCACAGTCTTCACCATGACCTCAGCTAAATCTTCAACTTAGAAAAAAGGAAGGAGGAAGAGGCGCATCACTCGAGGTATGAGGAATGTTTTCTTTAAAGCATGTAGTCAAATGCCTCCACCACCAGACAAGCGGATCACATACAAATGATTTAGCTGCAATATCACCGGGTTCATGGACTGAGGAATTTCCATTCCTATCTCTAAGAAGACTGGAACTAAATAAAGTAGAACTGACATTTGACAGTGCAGTGCCAAGGATTCTATTTGAGTTCCTATTTAAAGGTACATAACCTTATTTTAAATTAATTTCCCAGGCTTTGGGTAAGATACCCCAGGGTATCAACATTTAAATTTCCTTGCACCGTAAAAGCTTCCTTTGCTTAGAAAGATTCAAAGTATCTCTGTACCACAGACTTCTTTATCTAGTGGGAACGGAAAGACTCACAACAATATTAATAGTTACTGTTATTGCTGCCAGGTACTTTCCTTGGGGGAAGATTCACTGTGACCTTATGGGGCAGGTAATATTATCTTCTCCAATTTGCAAACGAGAAGATTGAAGCTCAGAGAGGTTAGGCCATGTGCTCAAAGTCACACAGCTAATGAGGGGACATAAATGAGTATGATTGTATTCTGTCCAATCTATAAATGATGGGGCGATACTTCAAAGACAGGTAACTCTTGCAACCCAAGCTCCACTCTCTGGGATTTAAGGGATTTAGCCCTCTGCTCAGGGGTTTTCTGCCAGGCCTCAATGTGGGCTGGGTGGCGTGGGTGGAGGGTATCTGCTTAGGGTGTGGGTTGGGAGTATATATGCCTTAGTGTTTTTATTATGGTAAGAAGGACAAGTCTCCCCCGCATGTGTTGATATGTCTAGATGGTACACATCATAAGTGTGTTTAAGGAACCTCAGATTTGCTGATGGCCTGACCCCTGGACACTCTGGGTCTTCAGAGCTGCTCAGGTCCCATCTCTGTACCCCCTGAGGGGGTGGCCGAGTAAACTCTGCTCCTGAGCTTCATCCTTTTATGTTCCTGGCCTGGCCAGCATTCCTTCCCAACCTGGAGTCTTAATCACAGGGAGCAATTACACGAGAAAGAACAACAAATCGGAATCGATACAGACTCGACTGTCTACTGGAAGAAACGAAATTTATGACTTGGCTGGATTATGCTTACCAGCCAAGAATAGCGGTAATTCCAAGCAACCCCGCCGACCAGGATCAATCATGGCATTTTATTACTTTGCTAAACCCTGTTTGCCCCCTACCCCCACCCCCAACCTCCTTCTTGTTATAGCCCAATCTCCAAGGAAAATATTGCACTTGTTATCAAATTTGAGAAAGAGAATTTATGGCAAAGGCAGATTGATTTAAAGCCTTCTTCTAAAAGGGAGCGGAGGGAGGTGGAAAGGTAAATTTTGCTGCGTCTTTGAGATTGGTTCTTTTGCTTATCTCTCCATTTTATGACATAATCTGTTGTAGCATTACCCAGGGTTCTCTGGGCTGAAGCTTCTTGCCTGGCATTAGATAAGGGGGAGATATTGTCTGGGTATAAAGTTTAAAGCCCGTGGCAAGGGCTCATTTTTCTCATTTCAGGCAAGGGAGAAAGGATATAAAATGAAAAGCAAGCAATCAATAAAGAAGAGAGATAGAGATCTTCCCCCAAAAGGAAAAAACTGCTCGCCTCACTGACTACTCTTCTAACTAAGACTTTAACAGGCAGATAATGAGCTCACACATCCTCTGGTCGGGGCAGGTCTGGAGAGCAGCCCCCCAATGGCGGCATAATCCACTCCCCCTCTCTGCTCCAATAACAGGATGCAACTCCCATTGCGAGCTTTGGGATTTTTTTGTATACAACTCAGCCTTCCTCATTCCTGCCAGTCAGCCATTAATGTAAGTGCAGAATGGTTAATTACTCATCTGGCACTGGAATGGGGAATTGTGGAGGGCTGTTTAAATTGAATAAGAAACGCTATGACCTTATCCTGCGCAAGTGGACATATCTACTCCCTATGGTTGATGAGAGGAGAAAAGAAAAAGTAAAAGTACTTTTTGGTTAATCCTGGAGTTTATGATAGACGAGCGTGATTTATTGTCTCTATAGTCCGTTGTTAGAATCAATATTTTCCTAAGAAAGGGTATGGACTGCCATCAATACACGCCCAGCTATATGAAGCTTGGCCACAGGGCTTACATCCTGCAGGGTGCATGATGAGAGGCGAAGAAACAGCCTCCCGAGCCATCGGGGAAGCAGAGCGTCCCGCAGAGAAGCCCGAACATCTGGCTAAGGCCTCAGCGCCCCTGAGATGCTCTCCTGGACTATGGGGGAGATAGGGTGCTATGTGATTGGTTTTTACTTACAGAATCCTTCCTCCTCACTCATTCTGAAATAATAGGGGAATAGTAGATAGAGAAGGTACCCTCAAGGCCAGACATAATGTTTGCAGAAGGGATAGAGGAGGGAGCCCTGTAGGAAACCCAGCCCGGTGCAGGGGAGGGACACAGCACTGGTAATTGGAAGTTTGACTCCTTCTCTGTCACCATCCTGTGTGACTTTGAGCCGGTCATCCTCCCCATTGTACAGAGGAGGAAACTGAGGCCCAGGAGGATTTGCGGCAGTGAACACAGTGAGCTGTCCTGAGTCTTAGAGAAGGCATGTTGTGGGGCGTCTGCCATCCAGCTTATTATTATTTTTTTTAATCTACCCGCAGTTTATTTATTTTATTTTATTTTTTTTAAATACATGTATTTTATTATCTTCATTACATTATTTCCCCACCCCCACCCCTCCGTGGTAAGACAGAATTGATTTACAGAAAAGAATACAGAAAACACCAAAGCTCCTGGTAGAGGGAGAGATTTCAAGTGGGGAGAGAGATACCCTCTCCGTTCCTCTCCCGGTCTTTCCCCGTCTCCTCCTCTAGGCCTCTAGCCTCAGGGTATATATAGGTGTATGGGTTCCTTGGCCAGGAAACAAATGAATACAGTCCCTTCCACCAGGGGCAAGGTGAATGAGTGTATCAA
>CAUYRH010009900.1:0-36517 GCA_963574655.1 Perodicticus potto | reverse complement strand
GATACCAAAATATTTATTGTGTAGCTACTGATCGCTCCTGATGTTAAACATGGGAATTACCGAGATGATGTTTAGATGTGCATTATACTAACTTGGTTTCACAATTATCCAGAGGATCCAAGGACCTGGAGCAGAGTCCCGATTAAGTTATCTCTTTTCTATGTAAATATATTGTTAGCTCATAAGAATAATTTACATTCCAGCTTCCTAGACAAGGTCCCAAAAAACTGGCCATCTGGCATCAAAAAGGCTTAAGAGCCAAGGGTCAAGAATGAAGGGATGAGAGAGACAGAGAGATTTAAAGAGAAGCCCCCCACACCGAAGAGGCGAGGGGAAGTGTGAGGACACTGTCCCCGGGGGCCATGCATGTGGATGTGAGCTCACCTCTCTTCTCTGAAGTGTGTATCAGGAGACAGCATTGCTTGGAAGAGATTCGTAAACCAGTCATCAATAAAGCCTGTGCCTACTGCAGTAAGTGCTGTCTCCAGACCGTTTCGTCTTCTGTCTCCCAAACACTGAATACCCTGGGAACACTGAGCTGACAGTGATGCGGAACAAGATAATATGCAATGGCTGCAAAGAGGAAATAGAACAAAAATCGTGCTTCAGAAAAGTTTCACATCAGAAAGGGCACAGGATAAAGGAGAGGGGGGCCATCGTTAACATGGCTGAGAGAAAGAGGACTTACGAGGCCGTTTCTGGAGGGTGAATATCACACGTACTGTGTGTGCTTAGCGCTACGTGGGAAAGCTGACTTTTAAACTGAGCTGTCCGGAAACCAACAACACTCACAGAGGTTTAGTTTAGCTCATATTTCAGAAAATCTTTTCCGAGACTCAGAAAAATGTCTTCACGTGAGGCACCGTGGCAAGTTATCCACCGACCAGTTTCTCTACATCGGTATATGGTGCGGGAATTACTGAGGGAGGAGGTGGCGAGACGTAGAATCAGCCACTTGTTTTGTTTTTCCAGAAAAAAATTAACACGTCAGGGGGACCATGCAAACTAGTAAAAATTGTTAAAGAGGAGTGTCAAGAGCTAAGGTAATTTGGCGTTTGCTCTTAAAAAGGGCCTATTTCATATTCCATAAAATACCAAGGGGAAAGTGAAATAGAAATTTAGAGATAACATTGCAGATAGTAAATTTCCAACAGAGGAAAAAGTCTATTAAAACTAGACACATACTCTACAGAGCCTCTTTCTTAAACACAGCAAGAAATATATACTAGGAATTCTAGGAAGAACGATAGCTCTTCCTCTGACTTCTCCCTTGAGTTGCCATTTTTGACATATCAGTTATTCAGTACTCTCCTCTTAGTTACACAACCGCCGTAAATGATACCGTGGATTTGATTAGAGTTATTTTACTATCTGCTCTAAATTAGAATTTTGACTATTTAAAATTAGCTTAAAAATTAGATTAAATGTTCCCTGGAAACCACCACCACCATTATCACCACAACCAGCACTTGTGCCAAAAATGCTTTCAATAAAATTAACCAGGTCAGTATTAAAATGAGGTTAAATCAATAGAGGAGGCCCAGAGTCCTTACCACTAAAAAGAAACTCACACTGTTGGTCTCCTTTGGACACACATTACATTTTTATCTAATTTCCAAAGTTAAATGTTAGGGGAAAAGGTCCATTTATAAAAGTAGCAAAACTTAAATGGGCAAACTACTTCATATTTAGAGACTCATTTTAGGTCATCAGCTAATAATAGACTTAAATAATCCCTGTCAGATAAGTCTGAACTTGTTTCAAGTGCCAGTTCTGGATAGCCATGGGTTGTGATAGAAGAAAATTCGCTCATGCACAGTTATAAATGGTACCCTTAAGCAAAGACAGAAATAGGTGTCTTAGTCCCTTGTGTGTTGCAGAACAGAGTACCATAGATTGGGTAATTTCTAAAGACTAGCAATTTACATCTCCCAGTTCTTGAGGATGAGAAGTCCCAGGTGGAAGGGCCTGCATGTAGTGAAGGCCTTTGTACTGCTTCAGGCCATGGTGAAGGTGGAAGGTGAAGAGAGAGGAAGAAAGCAAGAGAAGGGTACAAACTCATCCTTTTTATCAGGAATGCACCCCTGCAATAACTCACCATTCCCATAAAAATGTCATTAATTGATTGATGAGGGTGGAGCCCTATTGGCTAATCTCCTCTTAACTGTCTCACCTCTTAATACCATCACAATGACAGTTACATTTCAACATTTTGGAGGGAACTTTCAAAACATGGCAATCAATAGGCATACGATTTTGCTGAAGGTATCTACGTATCAGACATCTTTAAATCCTTGAATCACTCATTCAAGTCAATTTTATTAATTAAATTGAACTTTAAAAAAAATTCTAGTGATTTATGAATGGTGAAATATAGTCCTCATCTCTTTCATCAAAATCTGATGTCTCTAATTACGAGGCACATTGCCATTTTCCAGTTCCAGGATTTATTCTTTCTGATTTATACAATCTAAATAATTTCTTAATTGGTCTCTCTTCCTCCACTCTCTTTCACCATACTCTACAGTGTCAGAATATCTGTCTTCCTAAAATCTAAATCTAATTGAAGCATTTTTCTGCCTATTGATGCTAGAGGATGCAAGCTCGTCAGCATGACTGTCACACTTGTTTGCTACACTGCACAGGTGCCCCAACCTATCTCACCTGCATCCCGCTTTCAATACTGCTAGTGTTTCTGCCAGTCAACCCACTTGATCACTCCACTTGCTTCTAAAGTCTTGACTCTCTGGTCTTGCATTCCCTTTGCCTGGAATGTCTCTCTCCTCATCTACACCTGTCAACATCCTCCTCCTTCACAAAGAAAACGTTTGGATCCCCTCTCTCATCCTCAGAACCTTTAACATGTCATTCCCTTCTGTATACTCTGTCATTCAATGTTTGGGAGGTTTTGTTGTCGGAGACATCCTAGGTACAAAGTACCCTTCTGTATGCCCTACTTAAGGTACATTCTGTTGGTTTTCTATGTTACTTCTGTCTATCCTCTATTCCCCAGGGAGGCTCTCTGATCCTTGAGAATAAATTCATTACTTCTGTATCAACTCCAGTGCTTTCAATAGGTTGGGCACTCAAGTGATGGACTTGAGTGATGGACTATATCAAAGTGGAAATAACTGCACTGGCAGGATGAACAGTTCACGCTAACTCATAGTCATAGGAAGCTCTCATAGAACAGCTCTTGAAGATCAGCCAGTCTAAGGGTTTTCCAACTTTCTTTTGCTTTTCTTTTGATTTTTCTGTTGTTACTGGAACAATCCCGACTTCAGCAAGGAGTTTATTTTAAGCCAAATAAACACGATTCCTGTGAAAGTCAGGGAAGCCCATATACAGCTTGCTTCCCTCTCCCTTTCCACTGCAGGGACTCTGAGGAACACAGATTAAAATCCACCTTACAAAACCCCAAAAAATACAAGGGAAGAAGAGCATACCCAGATCTTATACTCTAGGTTTTATCCAAAGCACATTTTGAACCCTATGTACGGTCAAGTGGAATGAATTCTTGGAATATGTAAACTATCTCATGTCTTTTTAGGAGTACTTGGATGGTTGCTAACAATAGCCAGTCTTTAATATGCTTATTTTTAAAATTACTCTGGTGAGTATTGAATTGCTTAAAGGAGAAGTATTACAGGGATGACACATCTAGCTCTGGGGTGAGGTGACTCGGCTGCCTCTTTCAGCTCCATCACTTATTAGCCATGTACCAAGTCACATAAGGCTCTTCTTCTCAGTCTCATGTATAAAATGGGGACATAGTTGTACCTATTTTATATGGTTTTGGTAAGTATTAAATAAGACAATACACAGATGAGCTTAGAACAAAATGTTGAGTTACTATATCAGGCTTTGTTAAGGTCCATGATGAAAAAGGCACATGAAAAATATCACAGGAGCCTCTGGCTGGATGCAAAGCTTCTAAAAGGTAAAATATAGTGTACCTATTGGGTATGTAAATATTTGCATGCTATTTACTACTTACTAAATTGTCCACTTTACCAGTCTAAGGAATTTGGCTATTGGTTTATTCCCTGTTATAAGTAAAATATCTAAGGTGACGCCCTTACCTCAGTGGGTAGGATGCTGGCCACATACATTGAGGCTGGTGGGTTCGAACCCAGCCTAGGCCTGCTAAACAACAATAACAACAACAACAAAATATAGCCGGGTGTCGTGGCGGGTGCCTGTAGTCCCAGCTACTTGGGAGGCTGAGGCAAGAGAATCGCTTAAGGCCAAGAGTTTGAAGTTGCTGTGAGCTGTGATGCCACGGCACTCTACCCTTGGTGATAGCTTGAGACTCTTTTGCTAAAAAAAAAAGTAAAATATCTAATAATAATACAAATATTTAATACATATAGGCACACAGTGCAATGGCTCCATTCCTGCTAACTAACAACATAGTTATCCAAGTGTTCACTAAATTCTTTTGTTCCCTAGCCATGCAGATAACTGTCAGGGAACATCACTCTTCTTTCAGATAAACCTATGCTACGAATTCCTAAGCACTAGCTGAGCTGCTTTTCATCATCCCCAAGCAGTTCCTACAACTGAGTAGAGCAAATGTCTAAGCAGGGAAACGTAGAGATCTTAGAGAGCTCAAAATAGGTGGAACAGAAAACTTATCACTCGTAGTGAATCTGAAAATAAAAATCCTGGTGATCTCGACATTGGAAGGACAAATAAAAGCTTTCCCAGAGCTTCTTATTAAATCATCTCATTGGATGAGAAAAGCAAAATGTTTGAATAAAAGACAAAAAGGGAACAGTTAAGTGGGGGTCACTATCACACATTTCAGAATCTCTGTTCCATAGAGGCTCCTTGGGTTACCGGATGCTTCTACATAGCCGACATAAAGTCCTTTCTGTCACAGAGGCTCAGCATAGTCCTGAGAGTCTGGGAAATCAGAACAGTTGCTCTTCTTGGATGACATTGGTTGACTCAAACAATTAGGGATCAAGCTTAGAATCAGGAGAAGGAAGTCTCTCTTTCATCAGGAATTAATACAACCAGAGGCTCACATCCACCAAAAGAGCCCATCAACCAGTGGGTTTCAAATTTTAAAATTTGATAGAAGTTGCCTTAAGAATTTATTAAAATCTGAGCTGCAATAAAGGAGATGACTCTATTTTTAACATTTGACACTTAACGACTTTTAGATCCTCACTGCCTATACCACACTTTGGCACCAAATTTAGAGGGAAATTTAAATTTCTCAAACCCCTCGCCCCTTCTCCAAATTCTTCACTAATCTACTCCACTGCTATTCGGGGGGCTCAATCTATACTTTCTCCTTGGTTCTTGTTTCCACTAGACTGAACTTGATGCATTCTTTTTGGAGACTCTGTCTATTCTTTAAATCCACAAAATCCTGAGCTAAGTGGCAGTTTTGCAGCCAGCACAGGATTCTAGGAGTCCAACCAAGCACTGGAACAGATACTAGAAATCCAGAGTTAGTAAAGGATGGGGGTAGAGGATGTGACCAAGGACTCTAATTTGCACTTCAAACAAGCATCTCAGGTCAGCCTGTTGCACGTGATTCAGAGCCTACTTAAACTCTCTTCATTCTTCTGTTCAATCTCCAACACAAAAGTGCAGTAGTACCCTCACTCTTCCGCTTAACTACATCAGATTTTATGATTCACTTTTATGACCCCTCTTCTTTCATCATTAATCAGTCTTCTGTAGTTCTAGTTCTACCACATATCACCTAAATAAGCTGCGGCAGGAGGAGTGGACTGGAAAAAAAAATCACAATATGTTTTTCTCTGAACTCAGTTCCCTAAAGATGCAGCACAGTTCATCCCTCCAGATATCTCTTCATGGACTTCTGTCCATCTTAGACTCCATAAAAGCATAATTGTCTGAGCGTTAACAAACAAAATAAGCGATTTTACAAGATTGTTAGAGTATAACGATTTTCCCAATATATTAGAAATTTGGCAGGGTACATTGGCTGGAATAAAAACTGAGTGATCTGATGAACTATGGGATAAAGATTCTCTTTCTGCACTACCAGCACTACATCAGCAGCCAAATGGCTTTTCTGCATGAGCTCATTTTCTGTGGTTGCACTGAATTCAGGAAAGGCCACAAGATGCAGATAGTGGACCAAGGTACTTGGAAAGAGAAGCAACAGCTAAATTAGATGGGATACTATGACTCAGCCATAGATCCAACAGAGACAGCATTCTTCCCATCTCTGTTCAAACCCACTGTGACTCTGGAGGAGTGAGACCTGAAGAGAATATAGCGAGTTATTCCCAAGGATATTCAGCACTGGAAGCCCAGGAAGGTACTAGGCAGAACACATTCTTTGAATGGCAATAGTAAACACCAAATATCTCAAATTGGCAATGAATACTAACATCATGGCCTGACTCAAAGTATTGTAGGATATTTGTTCATGAACGTAGTACAAACTCAAGGCTGAGGCCCCCTGGCAGCAGTGGGGACACCAAGCTAAGGAGATAAACATTTAAGCTACTAGCAGAAGGTATGCATATTAATAGTTCATTTGCATATCTTCACCGATTATGGAGGTAAGATGCAAGTAAAACCAGCAAGTACTCTGTGTAAAACACATTTTACTTAAAGGATGCATTTCTCCACCGTAGTGGTCTCAATCTTTCTCCTCTTATCGAAAGTTGCCCCGATGCAATTGATAATAGTGAGAAATAGTCAAAGGTACTTGCTAAATACCTGATTCTGTTCTGTCCCAAAGTTTTACCTTTGAGATACTAGAGAGTTACAACCTGGACTAACTCACTCTAACTCTTCCAAACAAATGACTAAATAGAGCACTACGTTGATGTTATACTCTCACTTTATTCTTATTCTAGCTTGATGCAGATAAGCAAAACATGCCTGCTAAAATGTTGATTAGTGACCACTGTATGAAAGCTTCACAATAAATTTATCTTAGGGCTTAGATGGCAGAAGATAAGTAAATTTACTGAAAACATCTATGTGCCACATATTCTTAAATTTCTTTTTATTTGTCAGATGCTCATGAAGACATAGAAAACATCTATGTGCCACATATTCTTAAATTTCATTTTTTTTGTCAGATGCTCATGAAGACATAGGTATTGTTATACCGATTTTACAGATAAGTAGGGTACAGCTCAAGAAGGTTAAAATCTGCCCAAAGTAAACTCTGAGTGAAGGGCAGAACAGGGATCGAAATCCACTTTTATCTTCCCTTACAATCCACACCACTTTCCTATTGCTTCTCTAGAAACCTTTTTATTTTTTATATGTAGCTTATGAAAATTATGTGAACCCACTGGACTCCCCTTTTTCCACCTCTTCTAGGAAATTATTGACTCTAATGCTATAGCTTACTTGATCTGGATTTCTCAAAAAAATCTTCATCATCGTTTTATTGGATAAATAATTTTTGTAGCATTTCTCATATGGTTCCTAAAGTATTTTTGGAAAGGAGTGGTACATAAGTAGTCAACAATTTGGAAAGCATTAACTCAGGCATATTCTTCTTTTATTCACACAACTAGAAAGCAGAAGCTTTATAAATAATGTGTGAAGTTACTTTAAAATTGGAATTTTTTAAAAACCATATACCTGTTGACTTTGTCATTTTATCCATCATTACTAAGTTTGGTCCCACAGATACAGCTAAACATAGGCATTTAAAAACTCTGAAGGAATAGGCAGAGATGGAGGCTAGTCAGATGTCATCTCAAACCTACATACCCAGAACAAATTGACCCTGAAACTCTGCTTGGAACCCTAATTAGCAGGCAGCTCTACATTAGTAAAAGGAAGTAGAATTTTCCCCCACCAGATTGCAATTTTCATTGCATGATATTTTAAAATATGTCTACATACAATGTAGAAGTCACCTGCATTGACATTTACAAAATACCCAGAATTCTGTAGGCTGTTCTTGGGAGTTCTAAGCCACAGGTGTATTGATGATAAATAGGCAATGCCAGAGGTATTCAGCCTCCATACTTGTTTAATTGAGTAATGGAATCAGACAGCTATGTTGGCCTCCTAGTAAACATGAACAAACCAGTGTCAAACACCAAAGAAGCATAATCTAGGAATTTAGACCCACAGGACTGTTGACTGCCAGTCACCTCCTGTAAAAACTGAGTCAGCCTGAAAAGATGACCAGAGAGAAGATTGTCTAAAGACAGCTTGAATCTAAGATGTCATAGAAAGTTTGGCAAGTTAAATCCAACATAAAGACCATACTCTAATTATACATACACGTCAAAGAGATTTCATCAACACCCATAAGGATTAGTGATTCCAAAGTCTACTGACTGAGATACACACATATACAGGGAAGGGAAGAAAATGTGTCAAATTGTAATTACATATATATATATGTATATATATGTAATTTATATATATATATATCAATAACAAAAAATGAATAGAAGTCACATTTGACTTTGCAGGGATGAGCAAGTTACCATACGCATTAAGCAATCAGAATATTTTTTAGAATCAAGCACAAACCTGTTGTAAAATTCCCTTTAGTTGAAAAGTTAAAGTACCTGCTATGGGCTTTTTTTTTTTTTAATGTCTTTTCTCCTGTATTGTGATAGAAATCTTCTGTTTGTGTATGGACCCAGGCAACAGGGAAACTGGGAAGGAAGGCAGGGCAACAGACAGCAAAGAGGGATTAAACAACAACAAAAAAATGTCTGGCCTCCAGCCACTTGCACCTGGTAGAAAGTATCAAGGAAAACCACAGATTTATGCCTGGAGCTTTGCAAATTAAAAATGCATATATGTTAGTTCTTTCAGCAAATATGTATTGAGTATCCATTACTTGTCAGAGAGTTTGCTGGGAATTAGGGATGGAAAGTTGTAGGAGACGGTCTCTTCCCTTGAGGAGATGACAATATCAAATCAGAGTTATGCCAGCAAGTAAAATTTGTCTGTATTATGAGTAAAGTTCCAAGGTAATATTACTAGGAAAATATAGACTAGGAAACATTTCACTCCACCTGATAAAAATGAGTGGAGGGCCAGAACCAGGCTACAAAGAATCATCCAAGACACTTGCAAACTAAGGCCAATTCAAAAGACAAAGTTTGAGTTTAGAAAATACCAATGGGTAAGAAAATCATGTCGAAACAGATTTCTTATAAATGTTGAGTACTTCCTGTTTGAGGATGGGCCAGAAATATCAAAATGACAAGTTCAGTGTATTCTGCTGAAACCAGGAAAAAGGACGATGGAAATTAAATCTAGGAAAAATAATGAGAATACTTAAAAGATTTTATAGAGAAAAATGGTGCAGAATTTGGAATTAGACAGAAAAAAGCATTCTTCATTTTAGAGATACCAGTTCCCCAACTCAATTTATTATTTGTTTCTTTAGAACCGAAAATTTTCCAAAAGAGTAACAAGAGTTTTAAATTGTTAGTTATTCAGCAAGAATTACAATACAGAGAACTCTTTTTAAAAAAGTGAAAATCTTCCAGGCTCCCTACCTCCACTTCTTTTCTCGTTCTATGACCTCTTGTAAGTCTTTGATCATTTAAAAGGAATGTGTGGGTGGTGTATAACCTTTAGAAATGTCTTTCTGCCAATTTACTAGAGGGAAGTTTTCTTTCTCTTTTTCCTTTTTTCCCCCCTTGCCCTAAGTTCTGCACAAAACCGCATCTCACTACATTGTGCAAAGCCATTCAGAGGCTTCTTGAAAGACTCCAATGAAGAGAGAAGGGAGTCATTCGTGGCTGTGAAACCAGACAGCACCCCCTCAAAACCAGATTTCTGTGGCCCAGAACAAGTCTGTCTCTTTGTGTGGGATGGCTAGCAGTTGGTGAGTCATGTTATCAGGTGTATTTATAGACAAAGCATTTAAAACAAGTAAATAAATAGATGCAGTTGTTGCCTATTTAGAGTCTCAGAAGGAGCAAAGGGAATAGGTAAAGGAATGTCTGAAAATCAGAAATGTTGCTGTTAGGCAATATTCAAGAAATTAACCTAGGATGAAAGTTCATTCAAAAGACAGGGATTCTGGCTCAGTCCTCTGTCTAGTCCATGAGATTTTTCATATAGAGAGAATACCAAAAAAAGAAAAAAAAAAGAAAAAAGTATACATATTATAAGAAAGGAAAAACTGTATTAAAATTGTAATTTTCAAGTCATGTTTGACTTCTGCAATTACAAGAGATAGAAGGTACAATATATAGGATAGAAAATGTTGGGCGGCGCCTGTGGCTCAAAGGAGTAGGGCACCAGCCCCATATACAGGAGGTGACAGGTTCAAACCTGGCCCTGGCCCAAAACAAAATAAACACACAAACAAAAAGGTAATTAAAGATAGCTAATGTTATCAGTATATAGTGAGTATTACAATTTTAATATATTTTTCCTTTTCTTAAAATGTGTATCCATTTTTGGCACCCTCTGTAGTGGCTTATATTGGAAAGATGACCAATAAAATTGGCTGTTGGATAAGCTACAACTCTGACAGTGAACAAGTTGATTCTCATTTATTTCATATCTCTAGTTCTCATTTCACTTTGAAATACATACCACGTATGCATGCTGCATAGAAATGATATTCCCTTTCACTGATTTTTTTTAATATGTACTGCATATTAAAGTTAGTTTTATAAAATATAATGATTGAACTTATGATAATGATTATTTTGGGTGGCAAGTGGACAAAGAAGAGCTGGAAGTGGTAACTGAATAATGAACATCCTCCTCCCCTCAGACTCACCTGGACCCAAGAGGAAGTTTTTGTTTGGTTTTGAAACAGGACAAGTTGAGCAGTGGTGGAGAAAAGATGGTATCAACTTTGATACTTGATTTTTGTAGACTTACTTACATACGGTCTCCACAGCAAGATGCACTGATTCAAAGGATATGCAAGATCATTCACTTGAATGAGAGGGAAAAAATAAGAACTTGACAATCAAATGGATTTTGCTTAGGAAAGAATAAACTTTACTAGAATTGAATATATGAACTCAAAATAGTAAGTATATATTAAGTATATGCAAATATATGGTCTTTGTGTTCAAATACCTTTTGGCTTTTGTTTCTTGACTTTGAGGGTTCCCCCTTCATGATCTTATCACTTCCCAAAAGCCCCACTTCCAAATACCATCACATGGGGTGGGGGCTATGTTTCAACATATGAATAGTGGGGCATAAACATTCAGTTCATTGTACCCATCAATGGCTTCTATCGACAGCCTTTGGACAAGAGAAGGATTAAGTAAAATGATGTGAGTTCCAAAACAGACCTCTGTGCAGGCCAGGGAACAAAGCACCTTTTAAAAATCTGTAATTAGATACCAGAGAAGACTGGAAAGGGGGCAGTGATGGAGGAAATTCTGGAAGAATCTTCAGATCTGGACCCAAGATCAGCACAAATCCCAACCATCCTCAACCAAAAAGACATCAAAGTATAACAATAATAATTATTAATATAGAGTCTACCTTAAATTGGACCAGAAATTTTTCCCATTTTTCTCATTTTAAGAGGAATGGGGAAAATCTTCTATCCTGGATAAAATAAAAATAAAAATTAGAGTTCCCATTAAGAAAAAAGCATGGATTTATGAGTTATAACAGTATTAAGTTCAAATGCCAGTTCACCTAATTATTCCCTGTATAATCTTGAACAAATTTCTTGACTTGTCCTGCTTCAAATCTCCTCATGAATTTAAAAAAAGAAAAAAACAGGAACATCTCCCCCAGCTTTGTTGTGATTAAAGGAGCATTTCCCAAACCTCAGTCTTTCTGATAATGTTTCACAATTTGACTGAGTCTAGCTGACGTCTGTTTTATTATTTACTATTATTTTTTCCCTTAAATACATTTCAAGACAAAACTCAGCATCATTATCATAATTGTCACTTACCATAAATAGAAAGTATCCCACAAAGATAAATATGTATCTCCTCAAATTAGGGAAATCACATTTTTTATCTCTATTGTCGTGTAATTATCAATAGTGTTCCTTATACTCACAAAGTGTCCCAGTCTAAACAATCCATAATGTGATCATCCTACCAAAAATTACCTGTATACCTGCAGGGATGCATATGCCTCTGGGAAACATGTACTCACATGTATGACGGACGTGCCTAACGGAGCACCTGGCACGTGGGCAGCTCTCAGCCAGAAGAGTCTTCTTCTTTCCCTGGACGGCGTATGAATCCTAACAGTTTCAGAGGCCACAGAGAGCTGTAGAGAGTGGACAGATACTGTGGGACAGATGGACGCAGAGAGAGCCACAGCTATGGTTGTTGACCTTTTCATGCCCTAGTATCCTCAACTGCTAGTATTAGAAAAAGACATGCATTGATACTAGGTAATTTTGGTTTAAGTGTATTAATGAATAAGCATGATTTATCAAGTCTGAAAGTGAAAGAGTGGCTAGATATTCACCAAAAAGTAGTCACATAATAAATCAATAAAATCTCTCTCTCTCCTTCTCTCTCTGTCTCTCTCTCTCTCTCGTATATATAACATGTATATGTAACACATAACTGAAATTTTAGAAATTATACAAGAATCTGTGAAACTCCAGCAATGTGACAAACACCCAATTGTTTCAATGTGAGTTTAAATTGAGTTAATGGATTTGGTGGTGATGAGGAAGGAGGGTTGATCTCAGAGTCTCTTAGAGCTTCTTCAATTTCAAGAATGATGATCACATGAGAATCAAACGAATTCATAAAACCAAAGCTTTCCAAACATCTGAATATATTTGCCTTCTATAGACTAGAAAGTATGTTCTTGCATGCATTCATTGCATTCATTAGCACTGCTACTGTAGTTAAAACAGAATTTGTTGTGACAATGGTTATTGAAGGAAATTTTTGAATTATAGGTAGGGATTTAAACTAATTCTGACAGACAGTATTTACATAACTTCTATTTTCCAGGAAGAGTCACAGCCTCTATAAGGAACACTTTCTTCATTTTGAGAATGAGTACCAAGCAGTACCTTGCCAAGAGAAAGAGTATTTCCAAGAGCACAGAGTAAAATCTATAAATCATAAAGTCCTTTTTTTCCAGATATAGAGTTTCATATTATATCTATTTACCTAATAGGAAAAAAAGCCCTTTTCATTCAGCAATTATCTCAATTCCATGGCAAAATGCATTCTGAATTCTTCCAATAGTAACAATTTTGAGTAGCACTTTTCAAAGAATATATGCTACAAATTTTACAAAATTTTGTTCTAAATCAAAAATGTCCATATGAACATACTAAACACCATATAAGTGACAGAAATAACTTGGTGACTAACAAACAAAAGTAGTTGAAGGAAAATATAAGCTCTTTAAAAGGTCAAAGAAAATTTTCAAGTAGGTAGAGTTCTGTGCATTTGTCCTCTGAGGCTTTCTGAAAACTCCTTTAGGGGCAAGCGAAGTAGTTTTGAAAGTGGTTTCAACTCTTCTGATGTGTTACTGTCTAAATCATGAAAACACTTCCTTCCTTTGTCTGCTTATCAGTAGGTGCTTAAGTATGCAGAAAGGATAAGGTTCCAAGTGGAAGGTACTTCCCCAATACCCAGTAACCTGTGGTTCTAAATACTGGGCTGTTTGCACACTGAAACAGTAATTTTTAAAACAAGCATAGGCATTTTCTGCAAAAAGATATCTCATGTGGTTTTTCTTTAGAATGGGGGGAAAAGTTGCAAAATACACTTCATTATAAGCTGGGATCTTAGGTATAGATAAGTTCTTTGTTTTTGTTCTTTTAGAGAAAATTTTTATTTAAGGTTTAAGCAAAGCTACCTCTAAGCCAAATTCCGGAGATATTCAAGTAGATGAAATCCCTTGCTAAGTTTCTCTCATTCGCATAGTCTCTATAATATCAATAATTTGTTGTTACCATTTCCAGAATCATTTAAATTTTAAAGGAGTATCCCAGCTCCAAACTGACCTAAAGGTTCAATGCAATCCTGATGAAAATTTCCAAAAGGACTTCTTGTCAAAACTGACAAGCTGTTTCTGAAAGTTATAGGGAAATGCTGGTGACCTAAAATTGCCAAAGCAATTTTTTAAAAAACAAAGTTGAGAGAATGAACTACCTGATATTAAGATTTACTATAAAATACATAAACAATGCATCAGCAAAAATTAGAAATATAGAAGAAACAAAGTCTGGAAAGCCTCGTACAGATGTAGTCATTGTATTCTATTTTTATTTTTCTAATGCAATTTAAAATTTATTTTTAAATTGACCGATAAAAATTGTATATATTTATGGTATATAATGAATGTTTTAAGAACGGGCAAATCAAGCAAATTAACAGGCACTTTACCTCACATACTTACTTTCTTTCATGCTAAGAACTCATAAAATCTACCTTCTTAATAATTTGTAAGTATATAACATGTTATTACTAACTACAGCTGCCATGATGTACAATAGATTTCTTGAATTTATTCCTTCTGTCTCACTGAAATTTTGTATCCCTTGACCAACATTGTACTCCCAATGTACGCCCAATCCTTGTATTCCCCAACCTCTGGTAACCACCACTTTTCTCTGCATTTCTGTGGGTTCACCTATTTTTAGATTTCACATATAAGTGAGATAATGCACTAATGGTATTTGTCCTTGAGTGCCTGGCTTATGTCAGTTAACAGAATGTCACTCGGGTTCATCTGTGTCGTCACAGATGATAGACGTTCCTTTTTTATTAAGACCGAATAGTATTCCATTGTGTATATATACCAATTTTCTTTATTCACCTATTGAAAGACATACAGGTTGATTCCACATCTTGGCTACTGTGAATAACACTGCAATAAACATGGAATAGTCACTTGTTTTTGATAAACTAGAACAAGTAGATCTCTGTATAAAAAACAAACAAAACCCTTGATCCTGACCTCATGTGAGAAACCAAAATGAATTTAATCCTAATTAAATGTAACAACTAAGCTATAAAACTTACAGAAGAAAATATACAAAACTAGACGCAGTGGTTCATACCTGTAATCCCAGCACTATGGGAGGAGAATTGCTTAAGACCTACAGTTCAAGACCAGGCTGGGCAACATAGTAAAACCCATCTCTACAAAACATTAAAAAATTAGCCAGGCATGGTGGCATGCACCTTGAGGGGCTTAGGTATTAGTATTGCTTGAGCCCAGAAGTTCAAGGCCATAGTGAGCTATGATCATGTCATGGTACTTCTGTCTTGGTGACAGAGTGAGACTGTCTCTAAAAAAAATAAAAACATATACAATATATGATGTGAAGCTGAATTGAGCAATTTGTTTTTCTCTTTAGATAGGCCACATACACTAGACCCATAAAAGAAAACAAAAAGTTTACCCATAAAAAACATAAATTATTAAGATGACAGCTGAAAAGAAGATGCTCAACATTAATAGATATGAAAGAAATATAATTAAAAGAACAATATGGGCAGTGCCTGTGGCTCAAGGAGTAGGGCACTGGCCCCATATACCAGAGGTGGTGGGTTCAAACCTGCCCCAGCCAAAAACTGCAAATAAATAAATTAATTAATTAATTAATTTAAAAAACCAAAAAGAGATTCCTTAAAAAAAAAAGAAAGAAAGAACAATGACATACCACTCCAAACCCACTGAGATGGTTAATTTCAAGAGACTGCTAATACCAAGTGTTGACAAGGCTGTGGAGCAACTGAAACTCTCAAACACTATATATGGAAATAAACAATGGTGCAAATGCTTTGTAAAAACACTTTTTTTGTTGCTAAACCTCCCATATCTTTACCACATGTTTGACTCAGCTAAATGACTACTAGGTTTTTACTCAAGAGAAATGAAAGCATATGCCCACACAAAGACTTGTATATAAATGTTCATGGTAGCTTTACTTATAATAACCAAAAACTAGAACCAAGAAAGAATCTATCACCAGGTACATAAATGAACAAAAACATAGTATAGTCACATAATGTAATACTACTTAACAACAAAAAGGCTGAACTACTGATGTATTTAACAACATGGTTGAACCTCGGAACCATTATGCTGAGTTAAAGAACGTTGATGAAAAGGAGCACATATTGTATGATTCCATTTACCTAAAGTTTTCAAAAATATAAGGCAATACACAGTGACAGCAAGCAGATTAGTAGTTTCCTGGGGCAACTAAAGAGAGGGATGGGCTACACAAAACGAAATTTGGGGAACTGATGGAATGTTCCGAATCTTGCTTATGGTGGTGATTTTATAGGTGTTCAAAATTCCTAAAATTGTTCAATTTAATTGGATATAGTTCACTGTATATGAAATTTATCTCTAAATAGTTGATGTGAAAGTAATTATTAAGATTAATTTTCTTTACAGGAATTGTTGATAAGGATATATCAATAATTAATTTATTCATATATTTATGTATTCATCTATATTACACTAATGTATTTGTATTAATTTGTTAATTAATTTGTATTGTATCAATTTGTTTGTATATGTATTTATTTGTATTTTAGCTCATAAATAGAACTTCTTTCCAGAGTATTGTTAGATTACAAAAACAAATAATAACTGATCACTTTATTGGTATAATCCTCATTCTCACTAAGGAGGTGAATATGTAAATAAGTTACATAGTTATACATGCTAAGAGTCACAGCAGAGTTATGTAGGAAGCACTACAGAAGCAGAGGGAATGATTTGCTTGAGACATAAAGGAAAGATAAGGTGAGGAGTCTGAAGTAATATTTGAACTAGACTTTATTTAGAATTTGTAGTGATTAGGTGAACCTTGCAAACACAGCCAACATAGAAAGGTATGAAGACATAAAAGTATAGAGAATGCTTATTGTGGTCAGAGACGTTGAGAGTAGATAGTTAAGAGGGGCAATCCTGTGAATGACCTTGTATAAAATGACATTGTATTGATCACATAGACAGTTCAGAATTGGGGAAGGGAAATAGTATAATTAGATCTAATAGCAGGTAGACTAATTAAATGCTATATGTAATAAATTATTTTTAAAAATATCAAAAAAGTAACAAATACAGCATTCAAGAGAGTTCTTTTAAGGAGAAGGAGAATATAAACTAGGGGAGGCACAGAGCTTAGAACTGGATCACTGTTCTAGGCTTGGGTTGATGGTTGTTCCTTCTACAATTCAGCTTTAGGCATCAATATGTGTTACATATTGTATTTTGTGGGGGTCAAGCACAATGTTCTTTAAGGACAAGAAGGAAGGAAAGTTAGGTGAAAAGAATTACAAAAGGTAAAAGCTACAGGAAAGGTCAGGACAAGATTAGACACACAGACTGGTCTAGAACAATAGTAATGGTGATGAAGACGGAGAGGAGGGAGGTTGATGAGTGGGAGAAGGGTGGGGAAGGAAGGACGGAAAGTTAGACATGACTTCTAGGACATTAGCCCATGGAGTTATATGAAAGGGAAAGCCATTTGCTTATGAAAAGATATTTGATAGAAGAGCTTCCCTAAGTCTTTTCAAGTCACACAGTAACGAGATACTTCACTTGATGTGTCCAGAAAGTTAGTCCAAGGTTCTATAAAAAGTCCTCCCCATGTAAAGTCCTACTTCATAAACACAGGTGATAATATTACCACCACAAGAAAACATATAAATATATTTGTTATAAAACATAGTAGTTCTAAAACACTACGGATTAAAAGAAATCATAAGCAAATCCTTTAAAAATTCATAGCAGCTTATCCTCCCATCTGCCAAGGTTTACTACCATTCTGCCCCTCTCCCGCTATCACCCATATATTCAGCAACTTGCATCCTCTACTTAACTCAACTACTTCACATACTCAGAAATGTGGAACTGACAGGTTGAAAATAGACTCAAATTTCATGGCCTGAGAAAACCTATATTCATATAAAAGAGCTGCAATAAAGGCTTTGTTGAATCATTTTAAGCTTTCACTCCTTATTTGAGTAACCTGTAAGTTGAAAACAAACCACTCCTCAGTGTGACTTCCCCTGTTCCTTGCTTAACCAATTAGAAGTGATTAAGAAAAATCAAAGATAGTTTTTCAGAGAATGGAGTATTTTCCAAAAAAAATTATTCTGAGGAAATTCCAAAGCAAGTTCACATTTTGGTTGATGGAAGTGTTCTCTTTTGTCTTCACTGAAGATTTTGATGCCAAAGTAGTGTGTATCCTAGATAATGATAGGTTTTGATATTGATATTTGATTTGATAATGATTTCACAGCCTTTTCTAATCTTGCTTTCATGTCTTAGAGTTGTATAAATTTGGAAGTGTTGTGATAGATACAAATTTAACAGTTTTCCAAAAGGTTCATTTTGAAGAAGTGTATGAGATGAATCTTGGAGTTCAAGGCTGAGGTTTGAAAATACCAGCTTTCTATTATGCTCTTAACAGAAAGTAACTTTATACTTGTATTAAAGCCAAGTTATTGGTTATTTTGTTCAAGTTAGAATAAACTGTAATAATATGGCAAGGGTCAAGAATTCTTGCCTTAAAGATGGATAGGAAGCTAACTGTGAATAGCTCCGTCATTACAAAACTTTATAGTTGGCGTATATGCAAATCAAGTATTATACTTAAAGAAAAATAACTTACCTATCATTTCCATTTCTAAAACTTGGTTGTAGTTTCTCAGTCACTGATCTATAATATTTTCTTTTCTGTATTTTGATTTCTATAAGCCAGGTGAAGGATGGTCACAACCATCTTGGGTATTTGCAATCATCATTGTTCCAAACGCTCACGTACACACAAACAAGGAATGCCCAGTGTTAGTGACTCTGTATATATGACTCTTTCCAACCACATAGTGACAATTCCTGTACTGCTTCAGATTTATATTTACAATATCAAGATTATTAAAATATACTTGAGATCAACTACTGGCTTAACATCTAATGATGAATGTAATCAAACCTTTGCGCTCTAAACTTATTTTGATTGGGTTTACTCTAACCTTTACTGAACTTTGACTCAGACTTAGGACTTAGCTAGAAACTATAAGGACTATTAAAAAGGGAGATTCTTCAGTCTGTTAGCTCTGAAAGCATTTATGATCTGATTGAGAAAACCACACACAACATGCATGACAAGTAAAGAGCACAGATGTAGTCAAGAGAATGTAGAAGGTACAAGTGGTGCACCTGAGAAAATCTGAGTGAAGATTCTGAGTGCAGACGGATCCAGAAAGATGAAGTCTTTAATTGTGGCTTAGGAAGGGTCTGCAAGAAGTATAGGAGCATCTCCTGTATGTAAGGCCACTTCTGGGACTTAGGATATATGTACTTTAAAAAACGAAAAACAACGGAAACCTAAATTCAAAATCTTAGTAAGGTTGGCGACACAGTCAGTCTGATATGAACAGTGACAGGCTCCATCAAGCATAAAGGGGGGCACACGCAGAGGGAGTATTTTAACAAAACTGCAACCCTAAGCAACTTCTCCCGTCTTCACGCTATGAGGAAGCTGGAGGAATCCTTTGGAAGTCTTGTGTTGCTGACTGGGTCCTATCGGTAAGATTCATTTCCAAGGCTGGCTGATGAATTTGTGTATATGTGTGTGTGAAATTTTTTAACTTAGCACTATCAAAAGGGTCTACCGTACACCATTATTTTTCAAAAATGAAAGTTGCATGGTGGGCTCTCCCTGCATTGAATCTTCTCTTTCTTCTCAATCAATAGAGCCTCTGCTGGCGGTTTGGAGGAGATAAGGTGGCTTTATTATTTTGGGTCCTGGATTTTGTCCTATGGAGCCAGAATTGCTTTGAAAGCGAGGGGACAGTGTTGCTCTGACAGGGTCCTGAATTGCTCTCTGACTAGGATTACGGCTCCTCCTGGACGGGAGTCGTGGCATGTTGCTCCCCTGATTTGCCAGCAGCAGTAATTGTTGAATGTGAAGATGGTTGTGTTCCACTTTCCTGGTGCTGCTGCGCTTGCAGAAATTTGGCTACAGAAGCCAAATGGGAGAAGAAATCAATGCTGCTCGAGTGCCACCTGCCCCTACCTTCAAGACACCCCTTCAAATGCGCTGCTCCTACCCTTTCGCTGTTCTCTTCAACTCCCTTCCTCCTTGGCTGACTTGCGTTCAGCAGTCTTCAATTCAAAACTCCCACTTACCTTAACTCCTGATTCCTGCTGGGTACTTCCACCTGGCTGTCCCACTAGAATCTCAATCTCAATATTTCTAAAATTAAACCATCCCCCCAAAATCAGTCCTTTTCTTTGACTTGCATATTTCTGCGAATTGTTGAACCATACATACCTGAGCCCTCGCAATAACTTCTAACAGGATGAGGGGCCACTAATTCAGTGGGAGAGTCAGGAAAAACTCCCAAACTGAAATCCGTGAAGAAGTTGACACAAAATGTAGGCGCCTTCCTATATTTTACTGTGCCAAGTAAATACTATAATATAAAGGTGTTGGTCATACCAGAAAATACCTCACATTTAGTTATGAAGTTAAAGGTAATTCTAAACAAAACTTCAGTTTCTCAAATATTAGAGTTGTTTGTAGTGCTAATATAATAAAAGGTTGGTAGAACATAACATAAGCATTAAAGAGTAAGAACTTGCCAAACTTTCGCAATCGTGTTCTGGAGGAAAGTTGAGAGTGAATGTTTATGTTTTAAATATCTTGGCAGACATTCCCTGATAGATATAAATGCATCAGTCTGTCATGATTATTATACTAGCAATTCAGACCATCAAAACTTCTCCTCCAATTAGTTTAAACTCTGCTAATTATTTCCACTTAATATAACAGACAGGCATCAATACAAATGGAGGTAATGCATGCCATCTCCTCTAGGATGAGGATTAAATCAGGGGTCCTGAGTAAATCGTGTGAAATTTACTAGGTGTAGAATATAAATGTCTTAACATAACAACTAAGAAAATGCCGTGAAGGCTATGTTAACCAGTTTGATGAAAATATTTCAGATTGTATATGAAACCAGCCCATTGTACCACATGATTGCATTAATATACACAGCTCTGATTTAATTTATAAAAAATTGACAAAAAAAAAAAAAGACTGAGCACTGGACCTGCCTGATGAGGGGTGGGAGCAACATTTATGCACCCTCTCTACAAACAACATCTTTACTATATTTATTTGCAAATACCATTGATTTTTGTGGGGCTTGGAGAATTGTTTAATACCCCAAATAAGCAATCCTATGTGTCTTTATGTTTAACGATAAATTTGTACCAAGTTGAGACTTCATCTACCAGCTTTAGAGAAAGTCAAGGAGCATCCACTTCTGCCATGGATTTTTTAAGGATTCTAGGAGTTATCCAGTGCAAAAAGGTCATCCTACTTTCACTCTCTAGAAGGAAGGCATCCTGGCATCTCTGCAGCTGCCATTGTACTTTGCTGCCACATATGGACAGCAAACTCTATGTCATACTGGACTCCAGCTCTCCACGACCTGCCCAGAGCTGCAATTCTGGGCCAGCCCAAGAAAAGCCCTACCCAGCAGACGCGGTCCTTCTGGGAGGACTGTTGCCCAGTAGCTTTACTTTCTCTGGGCCAAGCGTAGCTACTCACACCCGGTGCCCAGACCCCCAATGCTACAGCTCACTGTCCCCTGTATTTTCAGTCCACAGGAAGTCCTTTGTCATTTCAGTCTCTGTCCTTACGGATCTGAAACCATTATTTACCTTCTTAGGCTTGTTTTTCCTACCCTACCACAGTGTACTTTACTTTCTATGTCACTCTTCCTCTTTCTATAGCAATGGTTCTTCACTGTCTATCAGAATGTCAAGATCACAGCCTTCAGAAATTCAAAAGACCCTGTACATATTCCTAGGGAAAAAAAGGTTCCAGATCTCAGACATGCGAATTTCTGTTTACCCTGCCATAGTGGACAATTTTTATTCCTTCCAAATATGCAACCCTGGCCCAAGAACAGACTGGAAGTGTTCTCCCTGCAGCAAAGGAAAGACAGCAATAACGCAAAACACAGGAAAAAATGCAAGGTAATTTCCTTTTTTTTTTCACCTCATTTCTTTACTCTTTTTTCCCCTTTATTTCTATATTTTATAGGGGTACACAAGTTTTGGTTACTTTGTACAGATTGAGTCAAAATTTGAAGAGTGCCCCTTACCCATGTAGTATGCTATGCCAGTTAGATATAAATTCAGTCATTCTCCCTTCCCCCCATCTGCTAGATTTTCCTTGACTTTTACTTCCATGTGTGCACATAGAGTTGATGAATTAGCTCCAGTTTGGTATCAAATGCATGTGGCGTTTGATTTTCTCTTCCTGTGGTACTTCACTTAGAGCCGCAGTTCTCAACCTGTGGGTGGCAACCCTCAGGAACTGTATTAAAGGGTCGTGGCATTAGGAAGATTGAGAACCACTGACTTAGAGGAATGGTCTCCAATTCCATTCAGGTTACAAAAGATACTAGATCATTTTTTTCCACTGTCTCAATAGTTCTCAATGGCATACATATACATAGTGCTGCATTTTATTAGTCTATTCACGTATTGGTGGGCACCTGGGTTGTTTCCACATCTTTGTGGTTGTGAACATGTTGCTATAAACATTCAAGTGCGTGTATCTTTTTGATAAAATAACTGTTCCTTTGGGTGATGCAAGGTAATTTCTAAATGGGTCACCCTGCTGCAGAGAGGAGTATCTAATGTTAATTTCTAAACAGGTCATGCTGCTACTGAGATAAAAGGTATGTGATATGACGAATCTGGGGCAGGTAACAGACGCAAAGTTGCAGGGATAGAGGTTAGGCATTTGGGGATAAGTCACTCTGGATAAAGAAGTCTGGATGAAGACCCGGCCTCGGCAATAAGAATAAAGAGAAGAGGAGATTCTGAGTCCCCCCTTATCTGTATGGAATAGGATCCACCCCTGCTCGCCAGGATCTTCAAACCTTGGATAGTATCAATCCAGACCACTGTCAGTGGGAACATGTTTCTGGTCATGTCTTCCAATTCCACAAATTTCATGCCTTCCCGATAGTATTTAAGCCCTTCTCACATGCTGTGGCCATAGCTTTCACAGTTTGAGGGGCGACAACAAAATAGCATGATTTCTTTTTCCTTCTTTACAATTACATACTTACCATAGATCTTGCAACCTCAGCATACAATTTTTTTTATTTTCCTTCTTAAGTCGAGAACTTTTGTCTTTTCACTTCAAGGAAGCACGTGATGGATTTTTTTGGCTCCTCTGTATCACCAGCCTCACAACTCTTATGCTTTGGAGCCACTTGAAGTAATATGTAAAGATTGCTTGGACACAAGCACCGTGTACCTGTGACAGTCCACCTGGTAACCAGGAGGGCATCGAGGTAACTAGTGGGCCGGTGCGTTTCCACTAGACAGAGAGATGGTTCCCATCCTGGGCAGGACAGAGCTGGATGGTAGGAGATTTCATCATGCTATTCAGAATGGCAAGCAAGTTAACAGTTATAAGTTGATTATTTCTGAAATTTTCCCTTCAATACTTTCAGACTGTGGTTGACTGTGGGTTATGGAAACCACTGCAGCAAGTGAAACTGTGGCAAATAAGCAGAAAGTGGTAATGGTGGATGACTGTAGTTTGGAGCTGATCTTGGTCCATATGATGCCTCCGCACCCCCAGGAAGTCGCACGTGTGTGTGTGTTTTGAACAAAGCAAACAGAAATAAAAAGAACTTTTGCCCATCATACCTAAGAAACTCTGACATAGAAATAAAATATAAAGTAGGGAATTGCATTTTCCTCAATCAGGAATGAGGTTAGGCGTGGGGCCACGAACACCTGTGAAGGTTTAGTAATGTAAAACCGGGGATGGCAGGGGGACAGAGCCGAGCCAAGACCAGGCCACTGATAACTAGTGACCAATGTCTAAGGGAGCTCCTGATGGCTTAGCCAACTCATGGGCACATGGCAGCCACAGGGCAAAGGCAGGAGGGCAGGCCAATTGGACGTGGATTTGCTAGAGTAGATTCACCTTCACAGCAGCAGCCCAGGAGTCTCTCCAAAGTCATCTGCTGTATGTGTCACTAAATAGGCAGTGGGGACTTCTAAAGAGAGCCAGAAAAGAGAAGAAACAGTAAGTATTTGAGGTCTTGGTAGCATTAAAATGTAGGGGATAAGGTTTCAAGTAAAACAAAGTGGTTTTGTCTGAGCCCACATACAGATGAAGCCTGAAGAGATAATTTGTACTAGTTAAATAGCTCTAACATAGAAGTTAGGCAAACTTGAATTTTCTTACTTCCTCCCTTATATTTTTCTGTGAAAGTTGTCAAAAAAAAATAAGAAAGAAAGGAACTGGCCTTCTCATTTCACTCTGCCTGTGTGTCTATTCGGTCATCAGTTTCCCAGAATGGGATGACCTCTGGCTTTTTGTACCTGCCAAGATGAGGGTCCACTGTAAACCACGGGACATTCACAGCATGGACATGAGATATCCAGAGAGTCTTTTTTCACAGTTTCCCCTTTGCCTCATTTCTCCACTTCCTACTGTCATAATCACCATGCAGGTCCTAATTAACTCATTTCTCCAACTAATGAATACTACACACTGCTACCATTATGCCTCTTCTAATTGCATTACTTCTACCTAGGATGCCTCTAAATCTTACCCATATTTCAAGGTCCAGCTCAGATCTTACCTTCTTGATGAATATTTTCCACATCACCCACTCAGAAATCAACTACCCCTTCCAGGAAGTCTTATAGCAGGTTATTCATGTTACAAAAATGCAGGTGCTTTATTGCCTTGCTGGCAGTTAATATGTGTGTGTGTGTGCAAGTGTATGTATTATCTTATGTGTACTCTTTAATTATTTAAAATATTCCTAAGGACACAATCTCATTCCTTGTCATGTTAAACATTCCCTCCTAGCCTTTTCCTACACATCTCAGGCTGCTTGTTGAATTTTTATTGCTTATTTTTTCTATCAGGGTGATTCTTAATCCCTATGTAAGACAGATATCATACACATAAAAATATGGGAGGTTTGATAGGAGAAATGGTTAGAATGGACTAATCTGCGTAAATTGTACACTCCCTCGCTCAGGAGTGTAAATTGCACACTCCCTCCTTCGAATTTCCTAAATTTTAATAGTTTTTCAACTCTTTTCAAATCCCCCACATTATCCGTAAGCAGAAAACAAAAAGTGGTGAACATAGTGAATATAAATGAGGTTTCCTACTGTTTCTCAAAATAATCTTTTTTTAGAGTTGCATTATTTGAATAATATTGTATGAGCACCAGATTGATGACTCATGAGCAGAAAATTCAGCATTAGCCAGATGAGTAAGTCACAGCCAATGAGTCATGCTTCAATTCCAGTGTTGCAAACCGTACTTTTAGAAAACAACTTCTTTTAGTACTAATCACTAAACTATCACTGAAGGTGGCCCGTCTTCAAGGTCTTTCAACAGGCAGGTGTAGCTGTGCCATAAGACATCCCATCAGTATTGGTACATGTGAGATTTCTGCAGGACCACTACAGTCCTGCCAATTTCTACCCAGCAATTGAAGTATAACAAAGGAGAAAATTTTCAAATAAGTGAAACTGATTTCATCAACGAATATATACCTAATAGGCATGTACTCCAGAATAAAACAACTTTCAGTCAAGTTTCACTCAGTCAAGTTACAAGATTTCTGATCCTAAGACATCAAAAAAATGTGAGCAGGCCCCACTCCAGGTCCTAGCAAGCTCCATGTACTAGGCAGGAAACAACAGTCTTCCTAAATTCACGTCTAGTTTCCTCATCTGGGAAACAGAGGCTAAAACTAGTACTTGCTTCATAGAGCTATTATGAGAATTAAATGCAATGACCCAGATAAAACTCCAACAGTGTTTAGGCCAAATTTTGTGCTCCATAAATGTCTGCCTTTATTTTTACATGGTAACGATTACATTTTTGCCAACTCTGTGCCTATATTAAGCCAAAATGAAACTAATGAAAACACAAAAATCAACTATTCATTTGGTTCTGGGTGCTGAAATACGAAGAACAGAAAGCTAAACCCACACGGATCCGGAAACCTGTAATGATTTTCAACCTCTTAAATTCACGTTTACTTATTTTGGTTTAGAACATATGGATCTACTATAAATGTTAATCATTTGTTAATATTAAATAAGATCCGTGTGTAAAATAAAATGCACGGGATCCTGAATCCTAAGAAAATACTAGAAATTGTCACAGGGAGTAAAGATTTAGCTTTCTATCTCTGTTGTACACCTGTGACAAGGCAAGCTCATGTGTGACAGCAGATTTGAAAGCAACTCAAAATTCTATGATCTTGCACTCAGTTCTCTCAGCTATAACACTGACCCTAGTTCATACCCTCATGTTTGGAAACTTGAGCACCAATGGATGATTCATGGAATTTTTCACTTTCTATCTTGATATCTTGGTGTCATTCAGGGTAGATACCATAAAGCTCTTACTTGACTTACTCATAGGGATAATGAGCATTTAAATAAGCAATTTATATTCCTGTTAGTCATACCAATGCCTTTTTAACAGAAAGCAAGTCAAAACATTAAAAAACAAAATTGCCATTTTCTCTCGTTATTAATTGAAATGCCTTTCATTAATGGCGAAATGGTGTTTACTAGTTAGAATGCTGAGTGTCCATTATCAACTGCTGATGAGCTGCAGGAACTTGCCCTTCCTACTGCAGTGTAACCTGAATGCTTTCCACACTTCCCTCAGCGCAGATAAGGTGCACCGAATTATCTTTCCAACTACCGTGTGTCACCTGAATGCAATTAACACCTTATTAAGTGTTAAGGCATTTCTACAGGTAATAAATTAGTCATGGTTCAGTACCTTGCAACACTTCTTTAGTACAATACTTGATACGCTCACTGTAGGCTATGGAAAATACTGAAAACAATTAAATAAATTCCTTAGTGCAATACAATTACAGAGATAATTTATCTGTCTTAGTAATGCTGATCGCACATGTAGGGGGAGGAAGGTAATAAATTGAAGATGTCTTTTTTTTTTTAAATAACTACAGGTTTTCTTTTGGATTCAGAAAGTTTGGTGTCAAAGCTGACAATGTTATTTCTGGAAATGTTTCATTAAATTTAAGTCACTAAATCATTCCTTTATTAATTGTTGTTCCACTTTCTTCCCTCCACTGAAAATTTTTAAATATCAAAAATTAACTACAATCACTTTAATTTAAAAACTTTGAGGTATATAAGAAGCTTATATCTTTTATGACGATAAATATGAAAATTATAAGAACTTTATGTAGTACCTAAAGTTATTCAGTATCCTAACTGAAACCAACACATTCAGATAGAAAGATGTAAGAGAAGCATATCTTAATACTTTTTGGGGGAGGGGAGTGTTTAGTAGCTTTATTTTTCCTCTTAATTTACTTTGAAATTTCAAATAACATTAAAGGAGCACATGGGTTTCTGCTTTATAAAAATTTATATCTGGGCACATTTTTAGATTTCTTTGTGTGATTTGTCTAAGGCATAACTGGATCATCTCTTACATCTTAATACTTAACAAACAAAAGTAATCTTAACATCTTACAACTAATTTATATATCTAAAACTTTATAGGTTTAAAAAAATCCCTCATACATTTTTCTTCTACAAGTCAAAATATAAACATTAACACAATTTATCCCATAAATAAGAATGGATAGGTAAAAATACTTAATTGAAAAGAAAAGTATAAATATTGATAATTAAATGGGTTATATGCCCACCTCCCAATTTAAAAATAATTTATATTTGCACTTATTTTGAGATTTAAATGTTCTACCTATGTCCTTTCCCTTCTCCTAAAGAATCATAAATGGCTAAAGGGAGGCACAGAATTTGTAATTTGTAACAATATAAGTTCTTCCAAGGAAACTGGAGAACCTTTCCTAGGTTCACCCAGAAGTTATAAGATACTTGATTTACCCACTAAACACTGGCTGTAGTTCTACTGCTATGGAAATGATTTTACAGTATAATATGCACATACTATTAAAGAATTCAAAAGTTATGTGCAAATAAGTATCTGTTTAGAAACTGCCTGACGTATTTTTTAAATGTAAGTGATACAATTTTTTTCTGTCCTTGTCAAGAAATTAGGTGCTAGTATTAAGTGCCACATAAATAGCTAATTGGGTGGAATGATCAGAAGATTATATAAACCACTTCTCAGGTAGAAAACTTTGAGAAAAGCTACAGAGGAATGTGGGTCAAATGTTTAATCGCCCTCCTCTGTGCTTATAAAAGTATATCTCTTAATGAATTCTAGGTGGCCAGTTTTCAGCTTTCCTGTAAATTACAAATGAAGCCATGATCACAAAATCTTTCAGAATGTTGAGATCACTCTAGTTTACTTCCTCATGTTACATTTAAGAAACTGAAATCTAAAGAGGTCAAATGACTTGCTCAGGGTCATACGGTGAGGACCTAGAGCTCTTGATGCCCCATCTGGAGCGTCTATCACGACCTTGGGAGGTGTGGGGGTCAGGGAAGAGGGTAGGACAGCATGTGTACCTTCCAGAGAACCTTTAGGTGCTTTGTTTTCTTACTTTTTTCCAGGAATGGGACTTGACAGATTAAAGCATATTCTGCATGTCCTAAATTTAATACTGATTGTGATTTGGCCCATAATTAGAGTAGTTTAGTAGTATATTATACCTTCCTTATATTGTGACATTTTATTCTCTATAAGGTTTTGGTATATTTTCCCCATGGCGGCACATGCCTGTAGTCCTAGCTACTAGGGAGGCTGAGGTAGGAGGATTGCTTGACCCCCCAGACCTTGAGCTATGACACCAAGGCACTCTGGCCAGCGGCAACAGATTGAGACTCTATCTCAAGAAAAAACAAAAACAAAACCAAAAAAAAAAAAAGAAAGAAAGCATTGTGTTTTCCAAAGAGGATCACTGCAATATTTCTGATCTCACATGTTCTTATAACATGACACTTAGTGGTGAGGGGGGAGTCCTCTCCCCTAGAACCTCAGCCAACATTTGTGAGCACATCCTCTAATAGAGTATGTTGAAATGCTTCTTTATGATATCCATGGTTAGATCATAAAAATGTCAAGCATTTGCTTGGTTTTGGTTTGTTAATTTGTTTAGTTCTGGCATTGTCTTTTGTAGCTGTGGTGGTTGGGTGTGAGGAAGCCCAATCTAACCCATGTTGATGCCTCATCTCACTTTGGCCAATAGTTCAGCTAAATCCCCTCAAATAGTCAACAACCCCCAGACATGTGAATAAATACTGACTATTTGGGGGGCTTACTGATTCATTCCCTAGCTAGTGAATCATCTCTATTCGATTATTTTCACTGAAAGCACCAAACATGCCATCCTCACAGCTATGGTTTGCATGTTTCTTCAAAAACTCATGTGGAAATTGAACTGCCTTTGTAGTGGTGTTAAGAGGTAGGTCCTACATGATTAGTTCATAAGGGCTTTGACCTTATGAATGTTTTAATGCTGTACCTCTTAAGTGGGTTAGTTATCTTGGGAATGGGCTCCTGATAAATTTATGAGTTCAGCCTGATTTCCTCTCTCTGTCTCTCGTGCCCACTGGCCCTTCTATCATTTTATTATGCACCAACAGCACCTCACCAGATATGGCCCCTCGATCTTGGGATCTTGGACTTCCCAGCCTCTAGAATGAGAAGCCAATTAAATTTCTTTCACCTTAAATAAATTGCCTAGTTTATGGTATTCTATTATAGAAGCATAGACTGAACTAAGACACTTACTGAACACTTTCTGAATTCCTAAAATACAAAATCTGTGTTCATAATAAAATGTATAGTTTTGCACCAGTAAGATAAGAGTGGTTTGTTTTGCATCAATAAATGTTTGGGATATGTGCCTCTTCAAGAGAGAAATAGTCACTTCCTGCCAAAAGATAAAAAAATAAGAAATTATAAGACAATCAACTATTGAAATACTCGAGAGCAAATAAAGTTTACAAAAATCTTGAGTTAATAAAAAATAATACTATATTTAAAAATAAACCATTTTGCCTTAAATGCTTAGAATCAAAACTGAATTTTTAGAAAATATTAATACATTGACTATGTAGTGAATTCTTTACAGCAAAGGTCACCAAATTTCATTTAATGGTTGAAGACCTTGCTATCAGCCTCAGTTATCCACTGTCAAAACAGGAGACAAGAGAAATGCCACATTTTTACTTTGTTGGAGACCATGTATAGCAATACATAAGAAATTGCTATAATGAAATAAAATGTAAGTGTTAAGGATGAAAATCACCTTTAAAAAGGAAAACAAAACACTTTTGAACATACACTTAAGCTACATTTTTAAGAAGTCACCAGAGTAATAAATGGATAAAATACAATCTTTTTTAGTACTACCATAGTAAGGAATTGTTTTAACTAATAATCTAATATCCATCAGATTAATATAGAACAATTCGTATTCTTAGCTATAAATGTATCAATTGATTCTCTGTGATATAAGATCTAAGTGTAATTTACTTGTTACTTTGGGTTAGTGACTGCTGTCACATTTAGTGACATCAATGTCACAGGAAGTAGATGAGACTAATTAGTTATTGTCTATCTAGAGCTATAAGCCAAAAAGGTCATTAAACCATTCATTCCCACAGTAGGATAGCATTTCCTAAAGAGTAATTATACGGTGCTAAGCCATGTCTAGCAAAGCCTTGAGTTGGGAGTAGGAGGTGAAGGTCTAAGTTAGTTTCTCAGAAGAAATAACATCTACTGTGATTCCTGAACAGCAAATAAAACTGATCAGATAAGGCAAATTGCAAGATGTTCCAGGAAGAGTTGCAAACTATAAAAAAGTTTACAGGAGAAGAAAAGCATGACATATTTAGGAAATTTGAAATAATTCTGTTTGATTAGAGCTTAGATTTCAAGGTGTCTTAGGTAAAGGAGCATCACAATCAGACTACTTTCTGTAATTCTCTGCATATAAGCAAAAGGATCAACAGGAAGGTAGTCTGCACTAATCAAACACTTCCAAGTCATAGGATGATACCAGAATATAAAATGATACGTGGGGAGCAGTATTTTCCAGCCCTGGTTACCCAGAGTCTCACTTCCTGCCACTCTCCACCTTGAAGTCAGGTGAGCTATCAGACTATCTATCTATCCACTTCTCTCCATTTCCTTTTTTTCCTTATTTTGTTGGAGGCTCCCTGCCTCAAGGGACTCACCTGAAAGGAAAAAGGAAATGGAGAGAAGTGGATAGATCAATCTGAATGATACTAAGGTAGCACCATCAATGAGATCTCTTGGCTTATTGTTTGTAAAGCTGAAGAAGAAATTAGGAATTAAGAATGTACCAGAATGTAGAGCATGGTACTGCCAAGCTCTGAAACAAGAAATATAAGCACGCGGTTTGATGAGAGAGGGGTTAAAAGAGGCACCATTTTTAGATGTGCTAACTTGAGAGATGCCTGTGGAACATCTGAGTGGAGTTGTTAGGAGATGCTGAGATCTGGAGCTCAGGGAAATAATGCACGTCAGAGCTCACGGTAGAGGGACTTACGTACTCTGACATAAAGTACTATGTCAACTCTAAAAAACATACAGGAAAAACTCTAAACAGAACAATAGCCTCCAGACAGTACCTGAAACGCCAAAGGTGAGTGAGATACCTTCTGGGTATATATCAAGTGAGAGATACAAAGGCTTAAGAATGTGGAAACCTATGTTATTAATCAGTAAGGCAAGAAGGAGAACATTGAGAACTGGCTAAACAGGAGCAATGAGAATGGTAAGTGGAAGCCTATAGAATTAAAGAACATGAAACTGTTTATTAGAGTTTTCCAATAGTTCAAATGCTATAGAGAAGTCAGCAAAAGGAACACTGGAAATTTTCTATTGAATTTAGCCTTTCTTTTTGCTAGTCCCAAACATTAGATATGGTTTACCTCATTTATGTTTTTAGGATTCCATTAATTTCAGAGCTGAACTTGTTAATGTATAGCAATAAAATATGCAGAGACATTGGAGATAAGTACGATTTTTAAAAAATTGTATTTATGTCTTTCAAAATCTTCACATTAAAAATCCACTGTATAGGGCAGCACCTATGGCTCAAAGGAGTAGGGCGCCGGCCCCATATACTGGAGGTGGCAGGTTCATACCCGGCCCCGGCCAAAAACTGCAAAAAAAAAAAAAAAAATCCAATGTATTACAGAAATTTTCTTCCTAAACTGACTTCTATAGTCATTGTTATAATAAATTTAGTCTAGAAATTATTAATTTTCCATGAGCTTCTACTTTGAAAATAGCCAAACTGAAGCACAGAGACATTTAGCAATCGCCTCAGGTTTCTTAACGTATAGGAAATAGTCTTTGACGGGGACTTACGTACTCTGACATAAAGTACAATGTCAACTCTAAAAAACAAACATACAGGAAAAATAAACAATCCTGTTGATTTCCTTGAGAGCATTTTTATATCACCACATTATTCAGCCTTTATCATTTTTAAATAGACATAAAGGTGGGGAGGGGAGGGTGAAGGTCAGGTGGAGGGAGGGTAATTGGTGGGGCCACACCTATGGTGCATTTTACAAGGGTACATGTTAAGTCTACTAAGAGAAGAATATAAAGATCTTAACACAGTAACTAAGAAAAGGCAGTGAACGCTATGTTAACCAGTTTGATGAAAGTATTTCAAATTGTATGTAAAACCAGCACGTTGTACCCCATAATTGCATTAATGTAAACAGCTATGATTTAATAAAAAAATTTTTTAAAGTAGACATAAACGACTGTAGGATTTCCTATAATTAAAAGTTTTACTTTGTGTGTGAATCTTTTTATTAGTCAATAAACAAAGAAACTAAAAACCTCATTGGTTCTACTTATGCCTGAAAGCTGATGTTCCTAATAAAATTCTTTTTACATAAATAAAAGTATATGCCTTAAAAAATTGACTTTCGCCAACTTTTAGAATTGGAAACCAGTTATTATGCTTCCTGAGTATATTTTATGCTTTCTAAATGCAAACCAGAGAGGGAATTTGTTAATCCCTTCTGCACTATAATACTGCTGTGTCTAACCACACAGATGCACGTACTATTTCAGTGGGTGGATAGCAATGGTAGACGTGCAAACCAAATTGACTCCCACAACGGCTGTGGGTATCTGCTGTATATTGTCAGAGGTTTACTCACCACATCTAGCAGAAGATAAATACAAGTCACAAAATGGTCTCATATGCCACATGAGTGCCACATATGCTTTAGAATCTAGTAGAAATCTGTATAAAATGGAAAGTAGTTTTCATTGCTTAAAAGTCCAACATGTTTTATTTAAGTGAAATGTATAAATAAAATAAATCCATCATTCCACCACTAGTATATGACATGAGTAAGTAGCTGCACCAGAAAAAGCCATATATAAAGATAACTTTAAAAATGAACAGTTACCACCGTAATACAAAAAACAAGATACAATGATTAACGGGATTAACTGCTCATTATTCCAATGGATATTTGCTGAGTGTCTAAGCTTAGTGCTAGGCACTCCATGAATATGTTAAGTCATGATCTGGCCCATAAAAACTTTGTAAGAGTGCCAAGTGGGGAATGGAATAAAAAAATAAAAGTTGCAATGGACCTTGGGATGATACAGCGTGTCGGGAAACAGGGCTCAGATACATACCCAGCAGTCATTGCCTTTAAACCTGCCTGTCACATGTCACTTCTGACACCACTTGCCAGGGCCCAGGACTGGTCAGGTCTCGGGCCGGCTTAACTAGGTTCTGGACGCGGACACTAAGTTACCTTGCTCGGGTACGGTTTCCTCTTAGGTGCCTGAGGGCTATCTACTTCAGCAGGAGAGAGAGAGTAAAACAGTCTTCTTAGAAAGATAGATCTTAGTCTTTAGCAGAGCTTGGTAATCTTCAGCAGAGAGACTCCGAGCCGGCATTCTGCAGGCAGGAGACAGAGTCAGGGCAAGCGGGTCCGTGACAGAATGCACATGCTCCTTGACGGCCTTCTCCTCCAGCCTAATATAAGGCTAATCTCGTGCCTCTGAACACCACAGGTGCAGAAAATTTACCACGGCTCTCATCTCGCGAGCTCTCAAGTTTGTTAGGAGAGCTAAGTCCCTCTCCATGCCCTTTCCACCCAGGTGTTCCATAATTGAGCTATACAGGTATTTCTTGTAACTCACTCCTCCTAGCCATAGGCTACATGGGCTGCAACACCTGCCTCTCTTTTCTCCCCATAGAGATCTGCTCTCCTATTTCCAGTCACAACTTTAAAGGGACATGATGAAATTCAGCTCCAGTTACAAAGTAAGTATTGGTCGAAGGTGATCATTGTGTATTATTCCCCTGGCCAGAGACTGGTTTCCACATAGGTGTAAAATGTAATTTTATCCACCACGATAGAAAAATTCTGCTAAAGTCTTCTGGAAAACACTTCCTCAATAATAAAGAAAAATACATAGAAAGAGGAAATCCCTCTTACTCCATTGGATATTTTTATGTTAGGATAAGATGTCTGGTTCTATTGTTGCCTTGTCCATGTCCATGAAATCTACCAGACTAAGAACTAGCAAACACGCAGAGGATGGTAGGGAAAGGAAAACACGTGTGCATGCACACACACACACACACACACACGCCAGCTCTGACAGTGTCTTCAAATCTAAATTCTTGTTATGGTAGTTAATAAATTATCTCGGTTATTTATATGATTCAAAGTTTTCTGCTTATTTTAGCCAAATGCATCCTAGCCGATATCAGCCATGTTTAATTTACACATGAGGTAACAGAGACCCTGAGAGTTAAAGAGACCTGTCAAATGTGGGACAACTCATTATAACTAGTAACTACAGGAGCCAATAACCTGCTAAGTGGCTTACAGACTTGAGGAGGCTACTCTTTTTTATTTTTTTGAGACAGAGCCTCAAGCTGTCACCCTGGACAGAGTGCTGTGGCATCACAGCTCACAGCAACCTCCAATTCCTGGGCTCAAGGGAGTCTCCTGCCTCTGCCTCCCAAGTAGCTGGGACCACAGGCGCCCGCCACAATGCCCAGCTATTTTTTGGTTGCAGCCGTCATTGTTGTTTGGCGGGCCTGGGCTGGATTCGAACCCACCAGCTCAGGTGTACGTGGCTGGCACCTTAGCCCGTTGAGCCACAGGCACCGAGCCAAGGAGGCTACTCTTTACCAGTGCTAACCTAACTACACTGACTTAAGGAAGTGTCTGTAATATCCCTATTAAAAAATGCACAATCTAAATCTAATCATGCAGCGATCATTTTTAAATGTAGGCTATATTGTCATAGGCATACCTCACGGAAATGTGTTTTGCTTTCTTGTGCTTTAGAAATACTGTGATTTTTATATATTGAAGGTTATGGCAACTCTGTGTTCAGCAATTTTATTGGTGCCATTATTCCAGCATGTGCTCATTTCATGCCTCTGTGTCACATTTTGATAATTCTCACAATATTTCAAACTCTTCTATTATTATAGAAGATCAAACCAGCCATCCACGGCAAGCTCCTAACTCTTCCATTCTATGAAGACTAAGAGAGGTGAGCAAGCCGCAGAAGAAAAGTGTGAAGCGAGCAGAGGCTGGCTCATGAGGCAGAGGAAAAGAAGCCATCTCCACGACGCAAAAGTACAAGGTGAAGGACAAGTGCTGATACAGAAGCTGCAGCAAGTTATCCAAAAGAACCAGCTAAGATTATTGATGATGGTGGCTGCACTAAACAAAATATTTTCAGTGTAGTAAAAAAGAGCCTTATAATGGAAGAAGATGCCATCTAGGACTTTCATAGCTAGAGAGAAGTCAATGACTTGGCCTCAAATCTTGTAAAGACAAGCTGATTCTCTTGTTAGAGGTTAATTCGGTTGTTGACTTTAAGTTGAAGCTGTTATCACTTCCCAGCCTTTTGGCTAAGATCAAGTGTAAGTTGAAGCTATTTACCATTTACCATGCCAAAAATACTAGGGTTCCTAAGACTGATGCTAAATGTACTCCATAGTACATCTGTTTACACAATGGTTTATTGACTATTTTAAGCTTACTGTTGAGATCTACTGCTCAAAAAAAAAAAAGAAAAGATTCCTTTTAAAACATTACTTCTCACTGAAAATGCACTTGGTCTCCCAGAAGTTCTGATGCAAATGTAAAAGGAGAATAATTTGTTTTCATGCCTACTAACACAATATCCATTCTGCAGCCAATGGAAGTAGTTACTACTTGAAGTCTTATTAATTATGAAACACATTCTGTAAGGCTATAGCTGCCATAGATCATGACTCTGATGGATATGGGCAAAGTAAATTGAAAAATTTCTGGAAAGGAGTAACCAGTCTAAGAGACACTAAGAACATTTGTGGACCAGGAACAATGGCTTACACCTGTAATCCTAGCATCCTTGGAGGCCAAGGTGGGTGGATCGCTTGATTTCAGGAGTTCAAGACCAGCCTGACCAAAGGCAAGAACATGTCTACTAAAAATAGCCAGGTATTACAGCAGGCTCCTGTAGTCCCAGCTATACAGAAGGCTGAGGAAAGGCAATCTCTTGAGCCCAAGAGTTTGAGGTTGCTATGAGCTATGATGTCAG
>CAUYRH010009898.1:0-49176 GCA_963574655.1 Perodicticus potto | reverse complement strand
GAATGATTTTTTTTACAACTTATTTATTAAAAAAAAAATAAAAAAAAAAAAAAAAAAAAAAGGATACTGATAATATTCAATAAGAACCTACATCTAATTTGTTTATTTAAATTTAAGTACTTACAAGAACATTCTGAGACACACATCCTGGGATTTAGAAGTCCCACATATGAATTTCTAGGGAAAAGTGAACAAAATTCAGCCTGTATCAGGGGTGTTGACCCTCCAGAAATCCTCCAGAAGGAGAGAATATCTAGCCGTCAGCATAAATGCTTTCCAGCCTATCGGCTGTGCTAAAAAAATCAGGAAAATAAAATATAAGCTTTCATTAAAATTAACCCTTAAGTTTTATAAAATTACTCTGAATTTACCTCAAATCTTTGCAGGAAATAGTTACAGGAACTCCAAGGAAACAAACATAATAACTGAATTATAATATATATATATATATGTATATATATACATATATCTTTGGAAAGCAAACAAAAACCAGAAGAATGCCTTCTACCTAATGATCACTTTGGCCATATTTGTCAAAACACATGAGCAATACCCAGCATAGAGAAACCATAAACAAATTTTTGCTCCGTGACTGTGTGATTGGATCAATAAAGAGAATTCCTCTAAAACTCTGGCGCATATTGGGTAGTAGGGAATATGCCTCCTATACACTAAAATAAAAGTCACAATGGGTACTTACATGACTTTTGAGTGTGCAGAATCCTAGCATGGATTCTCACAGTTCTAAGAAAACTAACACACCCTTTCTTCTGTTGCTCAAAATGGGTACAAAATGTCTCTATCAATAGATGTCAACAGATAACCCTGTTACCAAATAGTGCTAATCACTCTGGGCTACTTTCAAACTTATTGAAAAATTTCAAAATCAGAAAATGTTATAGCTTTTGTTTAGAGTTCCTCAAAATCAGCACTATTGGCATTTTGAGCTAGGTAGCTCCTTGTTGTGGGGTGTTGCCTGTGTATTGTAAGATGTTAGCAGCATTCCTGGACTTTACGCTCTGAAAGTCAGTGGCACCCTTTTAGTTATAAAAACTGAAAATGTTCCTCCAAATTTCCCCTTAATGGGTGAAATCATCCTTAATTGAGACCCACTGTTTCAGCTTGAGTCTAGACCAGGCTTTAAATGTGTATTTATTATTTGAGTTAGCTTACTGAAAGATTACCTAAGTATACGTCTGCATAAAAGAATCACTTTTCCTATCCATATGTAAACTAGTTTTGCTGACACCAAAGCTTCACCTTCTTTTCTTCTGAGACTTCATTATTTGTTGAAAAGTAGTCTAATTACAGTCTTTTTCTCTCAGAGTCATACTTCTAATTATTACTCATCTTGACCTTTCTGTTGAATATAAAGAAACAAACATTACAACATAAACCATAAAAGCACTGGCATTAAGCGCTGGTTGCAAAGAAATACATTCATTATGTACTCCCAAATTAGAATGAAACATTTTCGCAAGGCCTATATTTGAATATGATTTGAAATTTTCTTTAGAAGATTTCTTTATTTTTAATGGAGCAGACAGCAGGATTTTGTGACCACAAAGCTCCCTTTATGAAAAAATTAAACTTTATTTACTGCTTAATGAAAAGACTTCTGTGGAGTTGGCATGCAACCTCAAATCCTTTCTGACTTTTTAAATCTGTAAAAGTCAAATTACGCAAATCATTTTGTGGAGTGTGGTTGACAATGAAGGTAATTTTCTGCAAACACTCATCAAGGCTGTGTTCTTTTGGAGAGTATGTGAACTGAAAGGGCTGAAAGTCAGCCAGAGTCTCCATAGAATGATATTGAAATATTTTTGGTTTTTTTTTTTTTATTGAATCATAGGTGTGTACATTAGTTCAATCATGGAGTACAGTGTGCGGGCTTCATATACAATGTGAGATATTTTCATCCATCTGTTCGACATAATATTCATGAGAATTTCTCATTTACTGTGTGAAAACATTTGTGTTCTGCATTTTTGATGTGTAGCATCATGACCTTCATGTAAAAGCTCAGATGAAGTCTCTGCTTCTTTGCTGGATTTACAGCTAATGGCATCTGTGTATCAAAATAGCCATTACTTTATTTTAAAATTAATTTTTAAAAACTTCCCCAGACTCCTTCTTTCCACCAGAAATCGTCTCTGGCTAAATATGAGCAATGTGGACAGTGATTATTCTGTATTCACAACATAATCTTTATTTACTCATTTTCATTGCTGAAATACAGACTTTTGTTTTTTTTGTAGAGACAGAGTCTCACTTTAATGCCTTCAGTAGAGTGCCATGGTGTCACAGAGTTCCAACCAGCAACCTCCAACTCCTGGGCTTAGGCGATTCTCTTGCCTCAGCCTCCTGAGTAACTGGATCTATAGGCGCCCACTGCAACGGCTGGCTACAGACAGTTTTATTTAGTTGTTTTCAGTATGGGCTTTTAAGATTTGATTTCAAAATACTGTTGATCAAAAAGGTTAAATTCTTGCTTTTTTTCTATTGTATTATTTTTTAAATTTCAGATTAATATAAGGTTTACATATAATTAGGTTACCTTGTTTGAACTTGCTAGGTAAAAAACAACTATCCAATGTACTCAATATTAATATGAAACGAGTATGGCTCGGCGCCTGTGGCTCAAGCAGCTAAGGTGCCAGCCACGTACACCTGAGCTGGCGGGTTCAAATCCAGCCCGGGCCTGCCAAACAACAATGATGGCTGCAACCAAAAAATGGCCAGGCATTGTGGCAGGCGCCTGTAGTCCCAGCTACTTGGGAGGCAGAGAGAGGAGCCCAGAAATTGGAGGTTGCTGTCAGCCTTGATGCCACAGCACTCTATCCAATGTGACGGCTTGAGACTGTCTCAAAAAAAAAAAAAAATGAAACTAGTAGATGAAAAAGTTAAATTCCTATTTAAGAAACAAATGCTAATTAAGAAATCCACTTGGAAATTCTGGATAAAGGAGGAGCAGGTGAATTCTTGTCCAACCAAAATTAACAGCAGCTGAGGTTGGGGACTCCAGGCTGTGAGAAGAATGTACTTGAATGGGACTCCAACAATATTTTCTTGCACAATGGAGAAGGTAATGAGAACATGAAGGAAAAGGAAAGATAAATATCTTTGAGAAGAACATTCCAAGGAAGGGGAACAGTGACTGTAGAGACTGGAACTTGCTTGGTTTAAGAAACAACACCATGTCCTCTACAACTAAAATCATGTGACCAAAAGAGAGGATGGAAATAAAGGGGGAACGCTGGGCTGAGAGTAGGTCACATGGGGATTTGTAGGCTATTAAGTGAGATGAAAAGTCTTTGGAGTTTGGACTTTTCTGAATGGAATTGCAATATCTGGATTTAGTTTCAACATATTTATTTTAGGTGTCGGGGGAGAAAAAACTGTAGAATCAATACTTGTCCTTTTTGCATTCTTCTACTGAAAACCACATGCTACCAGGAGCCATTATGAATTCACTAATGATTTAACATGGCCTTCCATGTGATAATTACCACTGCCTTTGTGCTGAATTTGTTACGTGCTATGTAGAAGGGGTGACTTTCAAAATATGTAGCAAACACGAAGGTGAAGCTTGTTTAAAATGCCAGATATAGAACATATAAGAAGTTCTTAAGCTGGAAAACAAAGGGTTTTGTAAGCTAGCAGGTAGGGATCTACCTGGGGGTTGAACCTAATGGCATTTTTCTCTTATGGTCCTTATTGAACTCTGTGTTTCTACTGTAGATAATGCACCGCTTTTTATGTTAAATGCTTGTTTATTCTGTGTACTCTGTAGATTTCATTCTGAGAGCAGGCTCTAAATCTTTTGTTTATTGTTATATATTTACAACCTGTCACAGAACCTGCCACTCCATAGACACATAAATCTGGATACCTGGGCACTGTGACAATAGGATACTACATTAAATAATGGCATTCATTGTGTAAAAAACTAGGTTTTGGCGGCACCTTTGGTTCTGTGAGTAGGGCACTGGCCCCATACACTGGAGGTGGGGGTTCAAACCCGGCCCAGGCCAAAAACCTGCAAACAAACAAATAAACCAAAACTAGATTTGCCAAGGACTAGAATTGCATGTGTTCTTGTTAAATTTATCCAAATTGAAAAAGACCAAAAGAGTGAATTTGGTTTGAAGACAAAGAAATGCACTGTAGGTCAAATCAGGAAGGATCCTTCCTTCTCAAATATAGTTTGACTTTGACTGGGTAAGTCAAACCAAGGAACCAAGGAAGATCATCAGAAATCAGTAATTCTAAGAATCAGGTAGGTAACGATTTGCCACTGGATTTTTATATGAAAGTGAAATAAATTTCTGACGCTATTTTTTTTATATAATAGCTTAGATTATTGCCTAAAAGAGATATAAATCTAATTGATATCTTCTAAATCTATTGCCAGTTTTAAACTTTACTCTGGACTTCATTCAGATCTGTATCTAATTGCTTGGTCATCATTCTTACTCAGAAGTGTGCTAATCAGATCTATTGATTACCTCTGATACTTGAAGCCACAGTTTCTTTATTTTCCCATTTTCAGTATATAGTCACATCCTTTAATTAATTGTCCGTGGAAGAAAAAGTGTTTTTTTGTTTTCTTGTTTTTAGAGACACAGAGTCTCATTTTGTCACCCTAGGTACAATGCCGTGGTGTTGATATAGGAAAGGTGGCGCCCCAGCCAGCTCAGCTAAGTGGAGCTGGAGGATTTGCCGCCGCCTCCTTGGAGGTGTCCGTTCGTCCACAGCCAGTTGAGGAACCAGCTGGCTGGACGATAGGCAAGGGGTGGTGGGGCTCCGACGGAGGCTCCAGTGACAAAATGGGCCGGACAACTGCTGGGGCGATACCAGTGCCTTGATGTCTCCTTCCCTTTGCACTTATGACTGAATACAGAACCCCCACTTCCTAGACCTAGGTCAATTTAATGTAAGTGTCTTCATCCTCAATTCTGTTAATGGTCCGTGTCCATTCATTAATACATTCATTCAGCTTGCCTCAGCGGAAGAACCTGTCCATTCATTTCCTGGCCTCATATAGAAGGAACCCATGCACTTATATGTATCCTTAGACTAAGACCCCAGAGGGAGAGGAGAGAAACGGAGCAAGCTTTCCTCTCCCAACTTGAGTTCTCTCTCTCTACTGGGAGTTTTATTGTTTTTGTATTCTTTTCTATAAATAAATTCTGTCTTACCACTGATCTGTGGTCCGCGGATTTAGTCTTCAAATTGCCAAGACCAAGAAGCTGAAATTCCGGTATCAGTGTCACAGCTCAGAGCAACCTCCAGTTCTCGAGCTTAGGCGAATCTCTTGCCTCAGCCTCCCAAGTAGCTGGCATCTACAGGTGCCCACCACAAAGCCTGGCAATTTTTTGGTTGCAGTTTGGCTGGGGCTGGGTTTGAAGCCACCACCCTCAGTATATGGGGCTGGCGTCCTACCCACTGAGCCACAGGCGCCACCCAAGGTGTTATTTTTATTTACCCCACTACCCACTACAAATTCATCCACAAGTTATGATGTTATCAGCCTTCAAAGTTTGACCTTTCTTGCCCAATTTACCTTCGAATCCTGATAAAAGCCACCATCATATTTTGCCAAGATCTTCATCTCAGTGGTCTACTTTTACTCGCTCTTCTCCTGAAGTCTGTTGTCCACAAAGTTTACAAGGTTAACTTTAAAAAAGACGAAACAAAAAAACTCAGTTCATATTATTTCTTCTCTAAAAACTATTTCAAATCTTCTGTCCCCCTGCTTAGGACAAAATTTTAGAATTATGGCTTTATAATTTAGTTTTTTTGCTATCACACTTAATTCACCTTCGTCTGTTCTCTTTTAGCTGATTCCATTCTGCTGACTGCCGTGCTTGCTTAAGATTTCTGATCTTGTTCCTGGAGGAGAGGCTTTGTACTTATGATCCTTAATGCCTAGAATATTTTTCCTCCATGAGCTCGTTGCTCATTTTTTTCATTTTAGTCGCGTTTCTACTTTGATAGCCCTTCTGTATGGTAGCCTTTCTTGTTCACTGTATATTGGCGTGCATACACACACAAACACATACATTTCCCTGCTACCTATTCTCTTACCTTGCTTTGTTTCTTCTTCATATCCCTAAGAGATTTTTGCATTGCACCGTTATTTGTTTAATTTCATTTCTCTCCCATTGAAATAAAAGTTTTCTAACTGAAGGAATTTTAATTCTTTTCTTTAAAGTTTTATCCTTAAAGCAAGAATAATGCTCAATAACTCTCAGTCTCTAAGCTATTTCCAGGTGCCTAATAATCCTTTAAGGGTTGAACCTTCACAGATTTCTTTTCTTTTCTTTTTGGCAATTGTGAAACAAAGTTTTTTGAGAAAGAAAAAGATAGGCTTACAGAGTGAGAGCAAGACATAGGCTTATAGAGCAAGATGTGTTCACCATAGGCAACAAATGAACCCCATTCCTGCAGTAAATAAGTAAGAGACAAAGGCCCACAGATACTCTTCCAATGCTCCCGGCAAGGGCATAACAGCCTAGTTTGCTCTGCGGACTAAATCCATCCTTTGAGATGTTTACTTTTTAAAAACTTCTGAGTGTGTGTGCGAACATGTGTTAACATGTGTGGGGTTAAGTTTAAAGCTGCTATTGCCTACAGCTATATACACAATCTATTTAGAAATATAAATCCTTCCTTACTATTCTGTAAAAAATGAAAATTTCATCTAACTCATTAATCCATAAATCCATTGATAAAATAAGAGCCATACTCCACTATGCATTTAATAATAGTAGCTGTGTCAACAGCGCCATTTCCATGAGTGGGGAGACAGAACTGAGGGAAGCTGAGTTAACACATAAGCACAGAGCTTACAGGGAATCACATTAAGCACTTTGTGTTATAGAAATTGCTATAGCTAGTTTTCCTAACACTTTATCAGTTACTTACAGTAATTGAGGGTGGACAGGAATGCGGATAAACTGGAATGGGATAATGGCAGCATATATTGCTTCCAAATGACTTGAGTGTTTCAAACAGAATTTTATATTAGTTCGGCCTCTTCAGCCAGAGGCCCTTAGTATTATTTTCAGTGACGAGCCTAGAGAAGCAAATCAAATAGCTTCCCCAGAATACACAAAAATACACATGATATCATCATCAGACATTTTTCTTTCTTTCCTTTTATTTTTTACTGCTTAGGGAGGAACCATAATTAATTATGTATTTTATTAAACTGCTTGGGACTTGGTTGTACTTAGTAGTTATTTATAGTAACATCCTACTTGAAATTTATGAGTTTTTCCTTTTCAACCAACATTAAAGAGATTTAGATATTATTTTCATATACTGTTGACTGCACAAGCAATGTCAGAAATATTTTATGATAAAGTAATTATTTGTTTAAGTAGAAGTATGCAATTATGAAAAATAATACACTGCTTTTTGAAACTATATTAGACAGTGGATAACTGCTCATTGGTGATCTTTTGCATGCTAAGGTAGAATCTATTTGCCTTTATTTATTTTGCAACAGCTTTATTGAGTTAAAATTTATATACCATACAATTTGCCCATTTAAGTGTGCAATTTAATGATTTGGGTATATTCACAGTGTGCAACAATGACCACAATAAATTTTGGAACATTTTTCATCCACTTCCTAACGGCTTTAGTGCAAACCCTTTAGTAGTCATCTCTGTTTACCCTCAACTGCTCTAGTCCTTCTTGAGCAACCCCTAAGATTGGTGATTGTGAAACAAAGTTTATTAGCTATCCCTATTGTAGACATTTTATATACATGAAAGCATGCAGTACGTGGCCTTTGGGGACTGTACTTTTTTCACAGAAAATGTTTACAAGTTTCCCCTGTAATATAGAATGAATCAGTACGTTGTTCCTTTTCATTGCCTAGTAATTTCTCATTATGTGGGTGAACCACCTTTTATTTACCCATTCAGTAGTTCATGGGCATTTGGGTTGTTCCCATTTTTTAATTTATTATGAATAATGCTGGTATGTGATAGAATCAGATGTTGCGCACAGGCAGGGTCAGGTTCATAACCCACTCAGGAAGGGTCAGACTCATGTCCCTCTCAGGAACTAGGACACCAATTGCTGCCTCCCTGACTCTTTCAATCCCCATCCTCCATAGTCCACGTGTGGAATTCCTTTTTTGATTTCACCCCACCTGGATCCAGGTGGAAATAAGGACCACATTATTTCTACAGAACTGGGATTCCATTTTCCTTTGTTTCACACCTTGGAATGATCTTTCTTCCTTGGGTCCAGAAATTTTCAGTATGAACTTTTGTGTAAATATGTTTTCATCTCTCTTGGGTGTAGAGTAAGGATTGTAATTGCTGGGAACAGGCAATTGTACCTGGTGCTAAAGATGCTGAGTTTCTATTCATGTGTTTATTGGCTTCTTTTATTTTACATTGACTCCTCTGTTACAAGACACTGTCCCTTATTGCTGCATCAATATTTGTATCTTTATGTAAACCTGAAAATCACATATTCAAAGTTTTTAGAAGTATGCATAAACAAAAATGACTGTATGTTCATATGTGTGTGTCTGTGGGGTATCTTATAGATTACATATGACCTGCTTAGGTATGAATTTTATTTATTTTCTGGTTCTTAACTGTTTCCAAATAGATTTCTTTATATCATTATTTGAATAGGATGACAATCATTGATTCGGCAAATTTATTATTAATCCATTTTTAGAATCATAAAACAGATTACCCTTGGATTTTATCTACTGCTATATGCACTTATCTAATAGTAAAACATCTGTAAGCAAGTAGTGATTTTATGAGAGAGATGATTCTCAACATGAGAGGAATAGATTTGTACTGAGTAAGAGACCCCAACTCTCCCCCAATGGAAAAGGCACCTCAGCGAGTGCCTTAACCAAACAGCTTCTGGAGGATGAGGCAGCAGATGCCCACAGCCCAAGTCTGAGGTTTCCATTAGATATGATGCCATTCCACTCTGCTCAGGGCATAGGGTGGGACTCTGTAACAACAACAAAAAGAGTTGGCTGAATCAACTTAATACCCCCTTTGAGTTAAACTTGATTTTGACAGTAAAATTATATACTAAATAAAAAACATGTTTCAAACAACTAGGTTCATGAGGACAGGAGCTGCTGCTTTTCTGTATAATTTTTAACTATAGCCAATATCTGGATGTTGGAGGAAGTACATTTAGTTTTAAATGGGGCTTTTTAAAAATGGTTCTACATTATTATTTTCTGAAGAGAATATGTAGTATGTAAGATAGTTCAGGCTATTAGCAACTGTAGGCAGAATGGGGACTGAAGACTCCATTCTTGGTAGGGGAGGACACTCCCAGAAAAAGGGAAAATAAAAAAGTGAGTTGAAAGAGTCAGAACAAAGAAAAGTCAGCTAGTTTACCTGTAAGCCAGCCATTGTTAAATTTCTTATTGGAACAAGTTTCCAGCCGGCCTGAAATTCTGACTTACTTAGGATGGTAAGTCTATGAACCAATACCCTGCTGAGTCTGTGAACACTGATGGAACACAATGGCCATAGAAGAGACTATGGCAAGACCCAGAAAAGATATCATTTAGGTCGTTTCCTGTCCATTAAACAGACAAAGCAGAGACCCATTGTGGAGATTTGCATTTGCCTGGAGCAGGAGACCAAGGGAACAGGTTGAGCCCTGAGATAGGGGCAGGAGGGCTTATATGCCTTATAGCTGAGGAAAATCCTCCAGGGTGATGACGAGAGGAAAATGCCTCTTCCACCGAATCCTCAGAGATTAATGCCAGTGGCATTTTACTACACAGTGAACTAGCGGAGTTTCACACCTTCTTAGGTATCTGTGTGTGTGACTCCAGACAGGAAGCTTCCCCCACACAAGACTCAAGTCTCAGATTTCTCAAAACTACTCAAATCCTTAAAGTTAACACCAGTAACAATAGGAGCTGTTATGCTCACTCAGAGAAACTGCTGGTGTTTTTGTTCTCTTCCTCAGCTTACCCTCTGGGCAAAGAGATTTGAATAAAAGCTGAGTGGAACAGACTCAGGGCCGCTTTCTGGAGCCCACAAATGGGCTGTGGCCCCCTGAGCTCCCACCTTTGAAAATTCTATGCTGTGTCATCTTGTGTCTCTTTCTTTGTCATCGTTCCTAACTTTATCTCTCTTCAGTAGGTTGTGCCAGTTCCACAGGTCTTAGAAGACCCTGCCCCTGGGGTGGGACCCTGACAAGCAACCACATTTTCTTTTTCGGATCTGCACATATCTGAGGTTTGACTTTTGTCAGTCAAATAGATACTTAAAATTTTATGTAGTACTGGGGCAGTGCCTGTGACTCCAGGAGTAGGGCACCGGCCTAATATACTGGGAGTGGCAGAGTCAAGCTAGGCTGTGGCCCAAAACTGAATTATATGTAGTAATTTAACAAAAACTTCTTTTTTTTATAATTTCTGATTCATTTAATTTAAGTCCTTAAAGATGTTTTTCTCATAGTTATACATGATCTATGTTTAAATGTTAGTTTTTTGTTAATTTTCCTTATTCTTTTAGCAATGAGGGTCAGTTCCTGTCTCTTCCATGTGGGCCGGGCTTCATAATTCCATCATCCCTCTAACTCATTAACCAAAAATAAAGGAAATACCACAGAGAAAATTTTACCATGGAGACTAACATTTTAATAACTCTCCCCCAGAGCAATTGGCAATGCTAAGGATCTTTCAGTAATAATGTTGCAGGAAGACAAGGCCCAACGGAGAGAAAGAGCACCCAAACACCACGTTTATAAGAGGAAGGGCTTTATTCACCAGCTGGGAGCTTACTGCATAGAAGAATTCCAAATGGCCGCGCTTCCCGACTGGCTTGGTTTTTCCCTTTTTATCGACAGTCAAAAAGTTCCACCCCACAGTTACCCTTCTCATTGGCCAGCTTGAATCAAGCGGGAGATGCTAGTCCAGCCTCCACAGAACTACAGGATTTCACAGAACTTGGAAATTTCCAAGTTCCAGGAAGTTACAAATTCCTAAGGGCTGAGTCACCATGGAGAGGACCCTGCAAGTGTATCCTTGTGCTCTCCTTAACAAAACCTGTTTTCCCAGATCTCACCCTTCTCAGGTATCCTCTCTCAATAAGAGATTTTATTTCACTTCTTTCACTGTTTTGCAAATGTTGCCAAAGCTGTGGACAATTCTCAGGTCCTTGGTTGATTGGCACAGCTGTCATCCTACAAAATAGGGCCTGAAACCAAAAAATTAAATACAGTAGCCTTATAATTTAGGCTATCTCTAATGTTGGCTTTATTCTCATGCTATGGTAGTTGTTGGTAAAAGGCTAAAGAAAATTCACCTTGTTTAGAGTTCAGACTTTCTAAGAGACAACCTCAACTTACCTGTTAGTGATTTGCTCAGATTAATTTCTCTTTGTCATTTCAAGTAAAATAAAATTCCTGTATAGTGTCTGTTTGGCATGACAAGGTATTTACTAATTGTTACTATTCTTTCTTTTTTTTTTTTTTGAGACAGAGCCTCAAGCTGTCACCCTGGAGAGAGTGCCATGGCATCACAGCTCACAGCAACCTCCAATTCCTGGGCTCAAGCGAGTCTCCTGCCTCTGCCTCCCAAGTAGCTGGGACTAAAGGTGCCCGCCACAATGCCTGGCTATTTTTTTGTTGCAGCCGTCATTGTTGTTTGGCGGGCCTGGGGTGGATTCGAACCTGCCAGCTCAGGTATACGTGACTGGTGCCTTAGCCCATTGAGCCACAGGTGCCAAGCCTACTATTCTTTCTATAGTTGTTTTTTTAAAATCAGAAATGGGAGAAGCATACTTTTGGGACTGAAGTCTCTTAGATTTTGTGAGGCTGATCATTGTTGGACAACAATTCTCCATGAGTCTCTTGAGTTTCTCTATGTCGTATGAAGAGGCACTGATGATTTTTTCTCTGGAATTTTTTTCAAAGAGATTTCTATAGCAAATAACTTTTGGAAGATAAAGACAATCTGGGAGAGAGGGCTGAATTTTTCCCTAGCCAAGGAAACAAAGATAGTATTTGTCTCGGGGTTAAAGATTGAACCAATATGCTAGCAATCCATTTCAAACTCAAGTATTTGAGTTTTCAAAGCACAGTGTTTGTTAGCTGTGACAGAAACCTTGCTCATGGCCTTCAGCCACCTACACTATTCCACATCACCACGCCCAAAGACACGGGGGCAAAGGATCACTGTCCAAATATGAAATTGCTTCTGTCTGCTGTGGTGTGGTTAATGAAGTCTCATGCTTCTGACTCAGGAATCTCAGGCTTTATGCTAGTTAGCATCTATATGACTACACAAGTTAATTTGTTCACTGTATGTAAACACTCAGATCCTTCAAAGTTCTTAAAAGTCATGTTAGTTTTGAGATTTCATGTAGCCCTTCTCTGATGGGATTCTGTAGGAGAATTAAACCCTATTGCCCCAGTGCACTTACTCTTTGTAATTAACTATCTTTTCTCCTATACATGTGGAATGATAGTGTGTTAACTTGAAAAAACTGAGAAAACAGCCAATCATATCATCCTCATGGAATGTTGTTGAAGAAGGTCACGCATAACCAAAGGTAAATGTTTGGCTTTCCGTATGTTCCGGGTAATTGACACTGTGAATATCTTTTCCCATCATTAGATGAGAAATACACCTTCACATTGTTGCAGGAAGACAAGGCACAAAGGAGAGAAAGAGCACCCAAACACCACGTTTATAAGAGGAAGGGCTTCATTCACCAGCTGGGAGCTTACGGCATAGAAGAATTCCAAATGGCCGCGCTCCTCGTCTAGCTTGATCTTTCCCTTTTTATCGACAGTCAAGAAGTACCACCCCACAGGTACCCTTCTCATTGGCCAGTTTGAATCAAGTGAGAGATGCTAGTCCAGCCCCACAGAACTACAGGATTTCACAGAACTTGGAAATTTCCAAGTTCCAGGAAGTTACAAACTCCTAAGGGTTGAGTCATCATGGAGAGGACCCTGCAAGTGTATCCTTGTGCTCTCCTTGACAAAACCTGTTCTCCAGACCTCACCCTTCTAGGGTATCCTATCTCAACATGATAATAAGAAATATAAACAATTTTCCCTTTCTCAAAATACTGAATACATTATTTACTGTCAATATCAGCAGTTTAAAGAAGCCATTCTCATGAGATTTCTACTCTCTAACCACGTCTCTTTTAGTATTATATGGAGATAAAATACTTAGAGTTAGTTTACCTGGGAAAAAAATCTGAGCAAACTAGATCTGTGTTTGCAGACACAATTACAGGGACTCTAAGGGACCACCCTGTCCCATCTTTTCTCTCTCTTTAAGCAGGAATAAACACAGCACCAGTAACACTGCAGAAGCCAGGAGATCTAAAGCAGCCTTGCAGAGATCTTTAACTTCCTTGGTTAAGTAAATTCTTTGATATTTTATTTCCTTTGTACCTATTGAGAATGGCATTGAGTCTTTGATTTTATTCTCAGTTTGACTGTTATTAGTTATAGAAATGCTGCTGATTTGTGTACATCAATTTTGTACCCTTAGACTTTGCAGAGCATAAGATCAGAACACTGGCAAACCTTGACCTCTTCTTTCCTAATTTTGGATGGCCTTTATTTCTTCCTTTTGCCTAATTGCTATGTGTAAGGCTATCAATGCTATGTTGATTAGAAGTGGTGACAGTGGGCACCCGTGTCTAGTTCCAGTTCTTAGAGGGAATGCTTTCAACTTTTCTTCATTCAAGCTGTTAGCCTAATGCTTTGTAGATTAGTTGTTACTTTCATCTTGGTTAAATTGATAATTTATGTGTCTTAGAGATGTAATATTCACTGTGAATCTTCTCAATGTTCAATGATCACTTTGTAACTGGATACCTGAATCTCAGGTGATAGCAGGTAAGTTCTCTCAATTTCTTTGAATTTTTCCATACTTCTATGGTTTTTCTTTCTTCTCTGGGATACCCATAATACATATATTGACACATTTCACTTGCTCCCATATTTCTCTGAGGGATTCATTCTTTTTTATTCCCTTTTCTGTACTTTTTCAAACTCTAAGATTCTTTCTTCTGCTAGGTTTAGCCTGTTGTTGAAGCTTTCTGATGCAGTTTGTAATTCCCTGAATCACTCTTGCATTTCTAATTTGTGTTATATCCTTCCTTATGTTGTCTTTTTATCCAGTGTTTCATATTTTTCATTCATGCCCTAAAATACTTTTTTTTGGTTTCTTTGTGTTAGTTTACTGCTTTCTCTTCAGTTCCATTCCATTCATATTGTTTTCATCCACATTCTGCATTCCATTCCCCACATTTGGACAATTCCCTTCTGGTTGGGGGTCCATTGCTATTGATCTATAGTAGTTATTTGGAGGTTCCAACTTAGCTTGTTTTTTCATTTTGCTAAATTTCTTTTATAGATTTCCTCTCATTTGAAACCTCTTTTCTAAGCTCAGTGCTGAGAAAATCCGTTCTTTTACTCAATGAGATGGGGAAGACATCCCTAGGTAACATTTTTGTGTTGTCCTCTGAGGAATGACAGTGGGAGAGAATGGATGTACTGAAAGCCTGTAAATAGCCGTTCTCTCCATTGTTCAGATCTTCTGTGGTTGTCACAGTCCCAGCCAGGGTGGGCAGACATTTGTTTGGATTGGTGGTTGGTCTGTAGGCCACTGTTGAAAGCCCAGGTAAGGGCCTCACAAGTTCTTCTTTGCAGAGGTGGTGGCTTGCCCTTGGCAGGTGCCTGACTGGGTGCTGGGTGGGAGGACCTGCCAGGTGCCTGGGTGTGCCTTGGGACTGCAGTCATTGGTGGGCAGGGTCACACAAATGTGGTAGGTAGGTTTCTGGGTGCATCCATCACTGGACCTTAGGCAGCTCCTGGGAGGACTGAACAATCTGGGCCAATGTTGGGGAATTTTAGCATGGACTTGTAGCCTGGTCTTAGGCCACTGCTGAATGTTCAGGAGGGGGCACGAGTGAGTCCCTCTCTATTGAGATAAACACTGTGGAGACTGCTTTGCCTGGGTCTTTCTGCAGTGATAGCTGTGCTGTTTGATGGGGATATCTAGGTGTAACCACAGGTCCAGTTCTAGGTGTATAGCAGTATATGGCTGGGATGGCTGGTGGCTATCAAATCCACAGTGGAGAGCTGGACTCTAGGTGTGGTGAGGCATGGTGTCAATGGGGCTTTGTCCACTGACCAGCATTTGGGGTTAGGCAGCTTATTCTGATATTGAACTCTTGGGACAGGTGAACTTGGCATATTGGCTACCACGTTCATCCCAGATGTGTGGCCCATTGTGTGGCACATGGGCTTGCACGTGTTGCTCACCAATCAGCATGGAGAACTGAGGGGCCTGGACCTCTATGTGGCATTCTGGTTCCATGATGGCAAGACATGGTAGAAATTCAAGTCTGCAGGGGCACAGCTCTTCACTCAGCACCTGGGTCCATGGAAGCTTGGGCTGTCGTGTGAGGACACATGGAGTTAGGGGGATTTTTCCCCTGGTCACTATATGGGGTATGAAGGATGGGCAGCAATGGATTTCTCTTCACATAGGTTCCAGGCTGCTACCAGGGAACCTCTTAAGCTATGTCTGAGTTCGGGAGGGAGATTCTTGGCTCCCAGGCGTGGACATGTGACAGCATCTGCTCTTCCTACTCCCTCCCTAGTACAGAAAGTGGTGATGTTGGCAAAGTCGCTGTGCATCCAATCCTCATGTAGACTGGGTGCTGGAGACCCGAGGGCTCAGAGTACTGTCCACTCTGACAAGCTGGGACCCAAAGCCAGCAGTTCTCTGCTGAGGTTGCTCTCTAATGCACCTTCTCCAAACTGTCTCCAAGTAGCTCCCTGATCAGCTTGGTAGTCCACAGTAGTGGTGGGGACCCCCACTGCTCCAACTTGTCTGTCAGTGTGAGGGGTATGGGCCCTGGCACTCTCCCCTTTATCACTTCATCATGTGTAAGGATCTCCCCCAGGTTCCTTCTGATCTTGCTGACCTTGGTGAGTGGAACCCCTTTTTTAGAAAAAAAGGATAGAGATCCTTCACTCTGAGACTCTCCTGTCAGTTTTATGATGATTCACAATGCTCTCTCCAAGAGTTTCAATGTGCAGATGAGCACCTACTTCTGTTTTTGGTCCTCTCCCAAGGAATCACACGTGTGGGTTGCTTCTGATCTGTTATCTTGGCCCTTTGAAAAGTGCATGTGGGAATTCTTAAGGGAAGAGTCATATCTTGATGTGCTTGCATTACTAGTGATAATGATTTTGAACGTTTGAAACCAATATTTGATTATTGTTTAGTAGATTAGAAATATTATTAGGAATAGAGAACAGAATCTGGACAAAGGGAAACAGTAATACAGAATTGATTCAGACACAGTTTCCTGGCTTTGAGTGCAAAGTGTGAGACGCTATCACTTTAAGTAAGATTCTGAATCCTGGGCGGGGCCCATAGCTCAGAGCAGGGCACTGGCTGCATACACTGAGGCTGGTGGGTTCAAACCTTGCCTGGGCCACCTAAAACAACAATGACAACTGAAACAAACAAAAAATAACCAGCCATTGTGGTGGGTGACTGTAATCCCAGCAAGTAGCGAGGCTGAGGCAAGAGAATCGCTTAAGCCCAGGAGTCTGAGGTTGCTGGGAGCTGTGACAGTGCAGCACTCTAACCAAGGTTAACAGTTTGAGACTGTCGCAAAACAAAAAGAAAAGAGAAAAAAAAATTCTGAAGCCTGGCACATTGAATATTCACTACTCCTCCCCCCAACCTCCCCAGCTACCACAAAGCTGGCTGGTGGCCTTGAGGCTATTTTCTGCACGGGTGGGGCTGTGTGCTCCAGGACAGTGCCTTTGGGGAGGTAAAAATGTGGATTCTTTAAACTTTTTCCAAAAGGAAGACTTGCTTCAGACCAGATAAGGAGAAGAAAGATCTCTTTTCTTCTGTCGCCTTAATTGAGCCAGAGGAGTCTATCTGTTTGGACACAAGGCTGTCAGAGGATTAAAACATCACGTCTCTGATATGTGACTCTGGATCAACTAACATTTGGTCCTTGAGTCAGCCTCTAATTGGCTACCTAACAAGGTTTGTATTAAGATCATATACCTTAAAACAGTAAAAAGTAGCAAGTATATCCATGCAATTAAAGTAATTAGTTATAGAGTTCTTCTAGTTAGTAGAAATGCAAGTGTTGCAATAATAATGACGAGATTATTTGCCTTGCCTTCATGAGATTTATGATTGTAATACTGTGTATGAAATAAATACAGAGCTAGCCTGATACTTGAGGGGGCATACTGGAAGCCCCATGAAGAAGGGTGTGCTGCCTCCTGAATCCCTGCTGCTCTTAAAACTATCTTTTTGTCAGTGTCTATTATTTCTATATATTAATTCTCTATAACTCTCACTAATAATTTTCTGACAGTCTATGCACCACCAGGCCACAAGGACGTCGACTCACAGCATGTTGGGGCTGGCCCCTGACAGCCCTTATTCTTATTAATAAGAATTAATAATCCAGAGAAAGGATAATATGATTTTTAAAAGGCCTATGGAATGCCAGAGATACGAAGATATTTTTAGATGCTCTTCTACTAATAATAGCACAAATTTGGCCATAATAGAATCATATTAACAGCTGTAAATTCTCCAGAATTAAACTTAGTTCACTAATGAAGCTGAATCTTTGCAGATGTCAATGGCAGCACAGAGGAAATCCATGCAAAAACAATTTATTTGGGTTTTCTATTGTTGTGCCCGAATTTCAGGGTCCCCCCAGAAGAAACTCACACCAGGCGCACTGATGCAAAAACAAAGGGTGGAATTTATTGCAAGCTTAAGCTTGGACCGTTCAGCCCCACCTAAATGGAAGATCGATCTGAATGGCCCCAAGAGCTGGGGCTGAGGTATTTTTATAGTGTACTGAAAGGAAGTTGGGGGGGGGAATGCGATAAGGGGAGTGGGATTAGGGACGGTTGGAAGAAGGATGAGTCCAGGTGTCTCTTTACTTGCTGATTGGATACCTTGGCGGTGCCAGGAACGGGTGGGTAGTCGCTAAGCAGGAAGGGGCTGGTGCTGATCAACTGGTGGAGGTGGTCAGGGGGAACCAGTGCCAGGAACCAAAAGTTACAAAACTAATATTTACACTGCAAATTACACAGCAGCCTGTAAAATGGAGTCCGTTAACTTGAATGGTGTCACACGGGCCCTTTCACTATGAACTGTATATCTGTGACCTAGTGTTGTCACCCTGTTGTCCCGAAAATGGCATCCTAGGGGACAGAAGAGGTGATCTCCACTGGGATAGAGTGCATAATAATTAAGTAGCATTTGTTTTCATAGTCTGAGAAATAGGAAATCATGATGTATTGGTTTATGAGGCTATATAATGAATTTGGAAATACTTTAGGGCACAAGGAATTAAGAAAAGAAAAAGTGACAATTAGCAATTAGAGTCTACAAGACAGACTTGTTGTCTGATTTTAATCATCATTTCTTATTTAGTTAGAGTTTACCATCAACTGCTTGTTAAAGATAGAGACTACACAGAAATGTTGCTAATTAAAAAGATGGCAGTAAAGAGATATTTGTTCTTGCATAATTTCCATGTGCTAGATTATAACCCAAATGCTTGAAGGTTGTGAGGAAATAGTCTCCTGGAAAAAGTAAATCACTAGAAGAAAGAGTTATGAGAAATTTATGATTGAAAAGGTTGTCAGAGTACTGGTGACTCTGATGTATGGAACTTCTAAAGAATTGCTCCAGAGATGCCTTTTAGATACATCTCCATAATTACTAATTTTGCAAACAAAACCACATTAAAGGCCAGTTGTACTTGTTGAGATTTTGCTGTATCACTTTTGTTTAATTGCATACTTGGACAATGTTGTACTATTGAAAACAAGTGTCATTTTATATTTTAAATAAATTACTCCATTTAAAAGTATTTTTACCTTCAAAAGAAAGATTTTGAGCCTCTTTTATTTCTGAAAAAAATTAGTTTTGAAAAATTAAACCTTGAAATTCAAGTCAAATCATATTGCTTTTTAAAAAAATTTTCATAAAACTCCACAGAATCTCTACCTAGATCAAAGGTGTTCCTTATGGACAATATAGTAGGCTGTACTATTTCTTTTATTGATAAGCCGAAATATACAAGTTTAAGATTCTGACACCAGAGATTAATGTTTATTTTAGATTTTGAGTTTGCACAAAGTATCCTCAAGTATGTCAGAGGAAATACACTGAACCATTAAACTTATCCCTGAGAATAAAAAAAAATGTATCATGTACTTTTCTAAAAGTGTGTGAGTCCAATCCAGGAAATGCAATTTGCTTCCCTCTGTTCACTCTGAGTATTCAGAAAGCAGTGAGTATAATATTAACTTTTCCCTTTTTATTTTGTAGGTATTAGGAGATCATTTTAAGGCGGCGCCTGTGGCTCAGAGAGTAGGGCGCCAGCCCCATATACCGAAGGTGGCGAGTTCAAACCCGGCCTCAGCCAAACTGCAAAACAAAAATAGCCAGGCGTTGTGGCGGGCACCTGTAGTCTCAGCTACTTGGGATGCTGAGGAAGGAGAATCACCTAAGCCTAGGACTTGGAGGGTGCTGTGAGCTGTGTGATGCCATGGCCCTGTACCGAGGGTGACAGCTTGAGACACTGTCTCAAAAAAAAAAATAATAAAAAAAAAGATCATTTTAATACTGCTCCCTTCTTGTAATGTTATTCTTTTCTTCAAAGTAACTTTTCTTATAGTTTGTAAAATACTTATCTGAAACAAGTAAATGTTACAAACACTTTCAAATAAAACTTGGTGCAATGGGCAAAGAACAATGTGGGTCTAAGACCATGAACTTGAAAAGCAACTGGGACATGCATTGACATTCTAATGCATTCTTGCTGTCTTTTAATAATTGCCCTCTTTGGGAGAACATGTTCTCTTGATTAAAGCCTTAAACAAAACAAAAGTATTCTTTACAATACTTTGGGCTTTGAGCTTTTGGACATGATCCCACAAGCACAGGGAACATAAACAAAAATAAACAAATGGGATTACATAAAACTAAAGAGCTCCTGCACAACCAAAGACACAATCAACAGAGACAAGAGACAATTTAAGGAGTGGGAAACAATTTTTTAAAACATAATCTGAAGATAAGTTAATATGCCAAATATACAAGAAACTAAATTCAATAGCAAGAAACCCCCCCAAACCGCAAACCAAATACACAGCCCACTCTCCAAAAAAAAAATTCCCAAGGAGTGCGGTGCCTGTGGTTCAGAGAGTAGGGCGCCGGGCCCATATCCTGAAGGTGGCGGATTCAAACACGGCCTCGGCTGAACTGCAAAACAAAAAAATAGCCGGATGTTGTGGCGGGCGCCTGTAGTCCCAGCTACTTGGGAGGCTGAGGCAAGAGAATCACCTAAGCCCAGGAGTTGGAGGTTGCTGTGAGCTGTGTGACACCATGACACTCTAATGAGGGTGATAGAGTGGGACTCTGTCTCTACATAAAAAAAAAAAAAAATCCCAAGTAACCAGGTTAAAGAACTGGGCAAAGAACTTGAATAGGTATTTCTGAAAAGAAATATCTGACCAACAGATTTATGAAGAAATGCTCTGTCTCACTGATCACAAAGCAAATGCAGACCCAAATCTCAGGGAGGTACCATCCCATTGCCAGAATGGCTGTTATCAAAACTACAGAAGATGATGTGCATCTGTCAGGATGTGGAAAAAAGTAACCACTGCACATCATTGGTGGAAATATAAGCAAAACAAAGCTCACTCCCTCTTTCGACAAACGTACTTCTCAAAAGGTTTTTTTAAAAACGATGCTCCTGGATTTGTTGTCCTAGAACACTAAACTTAAAAAATGACAAAGGAGGGGTTATTTCATTGTCTGAAACTCAGCATAATGTTCTTTCCAAAATCATAATTAAACTTCTGTAAACTAATGTCTTTCATATATCAGAGAACTTATATGAGTGGTATAAGATATTGGAATCGATTTTCAAATAATGCAAGATATGGTTGAAAATGCCTGAGGTTGGCTACTGAAGGCCTTTACCAGACCAAATTGGATGACACTAAATAAATCTCCAAACAATTCTACTGATAAGGTTTGGTGCCCTGCGGCTCCCTTCTAAAATGCAAGGGAGACCAAAGGAAATATATGATGTATTGTCAAAAGAAATAAAGGCAATCATTTTGGGAAAAATCTAGTTTATAGCTAGTCCACTAGATTTGTCCATAAATTTATTCCCACTTCCCTTTGGTCACATAGCACTTAGGTTTTACTTTTTGAAATGTCTGAAAATACTCTTGGAACCTTTCTAGTTCTACAATTCAGGCAAAAATAAGAAAATGAAGGAAATCCTTTTCTTAGGCAGTGAATATTCTGCTAGCAGATTAAAAATTTAAACTGAGAAATCCTCTGTTACTGGATGAGAAACTGTCTGACTTCAGGTTCAATTTAAGTATTTTTTTCTTATACTGGAACTATGTCAATTTGGAAAATGGCATAGCTATTTAAAATGACATTCCATAATGCTCTTTAGTTAAAGTGGCAATATGTCATCAATCTGCTCTCATTAATAAATTTTAAAGCATGAGACTCTGAGCTGTATATATACATTGTAATTTTCTTTTTAGAAACAGACTCCTCAGAGATTTGAAGAGGGAGCTTAAGATTCAGAACCTTAGAAGTGTTAACTCAGAGAGAAGCTGAGGAAAACAAACAAGGAGAGAAAACAGGACAGAGGGAGATAAAGAACAGAGAGGGATGCACAAAGAGATAAACAGAGAGACCAGACAGCGAATGTGAAGAATTTGTGTTAATGAGATGATGACCCCGAGTAATTGAACACTTCTAATTTAGGTCTGGATAAGTGGTGGGGCATATTCTTCCTAGCACTGAGCCTATAAAAATCCACTTTGTGTCTGGAAGGTGACTATATTCCCTATATTCACTCCAGTCTAATTTCCTGTGGATTTCAGATCATTTTTTTATTGCCACTTATGACATTGTTCACATTACTGATTCAGCAGGTTCAAATGATTAATGACAAGACAGGCAGAACAGTGTGGAGAAGACTAGAATATTTGGGGGAATTAAAGTATACACATTACAAAGGGTAAAGCTTCCCAGATGCAAGAGTCAGAATGTCCCTTCTGTGGCTTATGGACAGAGGCGGGGGGAAGGGTGGACGGGAATTGTAAGAATACAACAGGCAATTCCATAGTCATCTAATAACAAGAAATATAGTAAATCTTAGTTTAAGAGGGTTGGAGCCAACCAAAAAACTGAAAATCTAGAACAAAGACTTTTCTCCATGCCTCAGTTTCATGGTTTCTTTCGTCTTTGCTTGTCTCTCCATGTGCGATTTATTTTACTCATTCTTGACCCCCTTTCCTGTATGTTCATTCTTCTCCTGGACCACTAAGTGTCACATGATCTATTTCAGAACAGAAACTGAGGGTTCTCTTTGATGTCTGTTTTGTGCACAGCAGGGCTCATTTCTTTAGCCCGTCTGACCCAGATACCATCATGATCATCACCACCATAATCATTACTGACATTCACTGAAGGCTAACTACATTCCATTCACTATTCTGTTTTATGGGCATTAACTGACATAATGTTGACAATTCTTTGATATGTTATTATTTTGTAGCCATGAAGACTAGAGCATCATTGTTGAAAGGCACAGTGACAGCTATTCTGTGCAGGGCCTACTTTTGACACCAGAGGTAGTCATTGGAGCCTGGGGACTTCCCCTGAAATCAACCAGCTGGGCAACTTCATTTCATCAAGAAAGAGCAGGGGTGGGTGTTATGCAGTTTTCTCCTCAGGAGAGACAAGCAGTGACTATTCTAGTATCTCCCAATTTTAGATAAATGTGGTTTATCTAAACCATTTAAAGAGGTTTAATTTCTGTGGCAACTCTGCCAGAAACCTGAGAGCAGTATCACCTTGATGGAGTCAGCCAGGATTTTTTTTTTTTTAGTGTTTTAGTTTTCATTAGACTAAAATATAGAAACTGGGACATCTATTTCCAGATTTACAATGGGTCATGAAAAGTCAAATTATAATCAGAAGGGTGTCTGATGAACAAAGAAAATTAGCTGAATGGATCAACTAAATATTAGATTTGCTCTATTTCCACTTATGAATCAATAGTCCCCTGGAAAAATACCTACCACATTGACTGAAAACAAGGCTGTCAGGACGCTTTTTCCTAGAGTGGTTTTTAAATCAGCTCTGCCGGTTTTTCTGACACTTCCTTTTAGTTTCTAATTTTGCCTTTTTCTTTTTCAATTTGCTCCCACTCTGTCCTTAGGTGTACTTAATAATGTTAATCATCTTAAAACCATACTTTGCTGAAGCTTAGAATTCATTTTGTCTCCCTGAAGTGACTTTGGTGTTTAATTTTTTTATACCGTGTGTTATGAACTGATTTCACGGCTCAAGTCACAAAGGACAATTGGCTTTAACTATGTCTGTGTTATTGGGGTTCCCTCATTGTTTAGTCTCCAAATACTATGTGAGGCAGTGAGGAGAATGTAGTGGATAAAGTCATGATTGTAGTGCTGATGACGTTCCTAGGTTTGAAATTGTGGTTGCCAGTTGCAGCACACGATACCACAAAAAATAACTGTGTCCTAGTTTTCAGAACTGTAATAAAGAAAAAATAATAGTACATATGTTATGGAGTTAATGGAATTTAAATAAATTTGCATAGTACCTCAAAAGTAATAGAAATAAGCATTCAGACAATTTTTTTTAATCACCACTTATGACATTGTTCACATTACTAATTAAGCAGGTTCAAATGATGAATAACAAGAAAGGCAGAACAGTGTGGAGAAGATGAGTATTTGAGGGAATTAAGTATAAACATTTCAAAGGGTACAGCTTTACAGAGAGAAGAGTCAGAATGCCCGTTTAGTGGCTTATGGATGGAAGGTGGGGAGAATTATTATTAACATTAACATTTTCTTAACAGGATCATTTTATTTTTTATTTTTGAGACAGAGCCTCAAGCTGTCACCCTGGATAGAGTGCTGTGGCATCACAGCTCACAGCAACCTCCAATTCCCAGGCTCAAGTGAGTCTCTTGCTTCTGCCTCCCAAGTAGCTGGGACCACAGGTACCCACCACAACGCCCAGCCATTTTTTTGGTTGCAGCCGTCATTGTTGTTTGGCGGCCCTGGCTGGATTTGAACCCGCCAGCTCAGGTGTATGTGGCTGGCGCCTGAGGCCGCTGAGCCACAGGCGCCAAGCCATTTTTATTAAATGAACCATTTACACTTGCCAACTGGTCAATAATATACTCCAAGTTACACCTAAAAAAGTAAAACGATCTGAAAGTCTTCCCCTACGTGGAAGTTGAGATAAATGCCTTCAGGGAGTCAAAGCTAATTTTACTGCCATAATATTGGGTTTTGTTGTTGTTACTTGCTGATATCTTTCCTTCAAGACATATGAGGAGCTTGACGAGCAGCGTATCAGTTATCTATTTCTACATACCAAACTACCTCTATACTTAGTAGTAAAAAAATAAAAAGGAAAAGAAGAAAGAAGAAAATAAAATTAAAAGATTTGTCTTAAGTTTAAAAACAAACAAAAAAACCCAGTAGTAAATTCAAGATTTACTAGCGAGCCTTATTCTTAATTTATGTACTTATACCTCTTTCTTAGATTTGTCAGCAATAAATCTTTTTATGTTGAGGACACCTTGGTACTCTTTCTTTAAGCATCTCAATAAAATTGTTTTCATCTCAAAAATACTTCTCATGATTTTGTGAGTTGATGGGCTCATCTGAGGAGCTCCCTGATGGGCTCATCTGAGGGGCTCTCCGTGGTACAGCTCTGAGCAGTCTTGTATGACTGCACTCAGCTGGGAGTTTGGCTAAAGAAGGGTGCAAGGTACAAGACAGCCTCTTACCCTCTAGGATCTCTTGCCATGTGTCTTTCTTCCTTCAGCAGTGAGTTCAGGTTCTTTACACGATCACCTCTGTCTTTCAAGAGGATAAGATTCAGCGCGCCATGTCTCTGCTTACATGTTTGCCACTAACCTTTTGGCCAAAGCAAGTAGCGAAGACTACAAAAACATGAATCCTGGAAACCACAGTTCCTGAGAAGCCGTCAGTTTCACAGTCCACAGCAGGGAGTGCTGCCCTAAGTTAGTTTACTCTCAAAGTCTGCATTGAATTGGATTATGCAAATACCATTAGAATTGTCTGGTGACCCTTAACCCTGTTCAGGTGAAGAACTTTCTGCTCGTTAGAACTGTCCACCAATAGTACAGATAACATTGACTACATGAGAGTCTAACAATAAGCTCGCCACTACAACTGAATAACCAACTGTCAAATATATAGATCTTTAGTAGCTTGCTTGGGCATTGAAGAAATTGAAAACTTTGATCTCTTTCAACTTTTAGAGTTTATGACTCTGAGTATTTATTGAACTTTTAATGTTACAAACATTCTCTTTTGTAGATGATGCAAAATGTATTTTTAGAGTACTAACTCTACCATACACTAGTTATGTTAAAACACTAATTCACTTGAACTTTCTGCCTCAACCTCTTCATATGGAAAGTGGAAATAATAGCATATACTTTTCAGTGTTGCTGCATTGAATAATATAATGTATATACAACCAAGAAGCAAATAAGTAAATATTCAGTAATTGTGAGAAATATGTTCAAGAGCATTCAGTCTAATGAGGGAAATAAAGAAAAACTTTGAAATTATTTAGCGTTTGGATTTCAAATATTATCAAAAACAGCTCGTAATATCCTAAGATTGAGAAGGAGAAAATGAAGGAGATATTCATTGAGAAATACTTGAAGTGACGATATTAAAATTACCTCATCATTAGAATATCCTGACCTGGGTATTGATAGAGTAGCCCAAATGCACCTATAGGATGTTTTTACCCCTTAAATTTTTTAATACAACTTTTTGAGATATAAAATAACAATTCTTCCTATTTTAAAATATTAACTGAGAGCTTCAACCTTCGTTTCATGGTATCTGTCCAGCAAAAGTCATCAGAAAACAATCAACAGAAATCAACAGAAAACTATATAAGAAAAGAATACTGGTGGATAAACAGAACTAAAAATCAACACTAGGCCTACAGTGACCTGTTTTTCCTTCATTACTCACTTATATATTTCATTAATAGTCCATGCAAGGTAAATTCTAAAAGTAGTTTTCAATTATGTCTTTAATATCCCACATATATTTTTTAGAGATGCCTATGAGTAATGATTTTCCTAGCCCAAGACCTATGAGTTGTCTCTACAGTTGAAATAGCATAATTGAATTGTGATGTCACAGGATGCACCATACCTTCATCTCTTAAATCTTTGATGGCAGCTCTAAACTTGTCTGTTCTTCAAGGCATATGGTATTAATTTTTATGCAACAAGAAGTTCTAATACACCAAAGTGAAATTTTGATCACCAAAAATTAAATAATGTTGAGCCAGTATCTATAATAGTAATGCTCTACATTCCCTGCTGCAAGGTATAGTTCTTTCTGATACATGGCTGCAGATCTCTTTGAAAAAGCTGAAACAAAGTTATATAGTATATATTGTTTTTTCTCAACAAAGTTGTGAAAGCAGGATTTCCTAATTTTAGAACAAAATAAATTGATAAGACCTTGCATCAGTATTGTTTATGCTACTTCAGTTTGGATGCATAGACAAAATTCTCAAATTATTGTCCTTATAATAATTTTGAGAATTACCTTTACCACCTTTTTCTATGATACAGGATGAATATATATTATTTTATTTTATTCTCTAAACTCTAAAATGAAATGGCTACACCATTCATGTTTAATGATATGGTTGTGTATTTGTTTTAAGATAACCTTTCAGGAAGCCCTCATATATTTCTCTGTCATTTGCTTAATAAAAAGTGATGTAGGAGTCATCCTTTAACTTTTTCACCTTAAAACAAAAGTCTTGGTCTTTGTTGAAAAGCCTTTCCTCCTTGATAGAAATGTAATTTTAGTTTATCTACATTGACATTTTAATTTGTATGCATTCATTAAACATTCAGATTGTATAAATAATGCGATATGATTTTTGAACAAAGGAAGCTTTCATGGATGAATAACTTCTTCACTTGGCATTATGACAGCTATTGAGAGTTGGAAATTTCTGCATTCAAGGTTTGAAAATATCTTTACCAAAGGAAAGAATAATATAGGATAACATTTTAAAGAGTCGTTTTTATGTGTTTTCAATAATTCAACAGTTTCATGTATATAAAATATATAGCATATTTTACAACTTTCTGGGAGAGTAGGTTTATTGAAAATACATTGTATTTTTGACTCAAATATTTCATGTTCTGCAAATTTATAATGTCTATACTTTTCTTTGCACATAGCTCAATTTCCTTTATGCTCTGAAAAGACACCTGTCTATCTTCTCAGTGGCCGAGCTCTGAACTATTATTCATACACTAATTCACGGTGTAGTTCTCTTGACTTTTCCTTCTGTGGTTTGTTGCTCAGCATGCCTAATCTATTTGTTTTCTTGACCAGTGACCATAATACACATTTTACCCTGGACCTATGCATGTTGTATAAAAAGTTTAATAATATGCCACAAAAGAGCATAAATGTTTTATTTTGACCTCATTGGCATGTTAGTGAAAACAAAGAGTGCCTCTTCATGTAAACTTACTGTTCTTTAAAAATCTAAAACATAACACAGTACTTGATGCATAGTATGCATACAATAATTCTTTGCCCAGTGAATAAGAAAACGAATGTGTATGCAAAAAGAAAAAGAAAAAGAAGGAGGAGCAACCATAGGACATGTAGTGGCAGTTTACGGAGAAAAAGAATATGAGAAAGAGAAAAGTTAAAGAGAGAAAGAAGAGCAGGACCACAGAAAACCACCAGGTAGATATGATTTAATGCCTGGACCACAAGGAAGGCAAGGACAAGCAATGAAGAACACAGTGATTAAAGGAAGATCTATTGGGTAGCTGGGATTTTCCAGGCTTTCCAATTCATTCAAGTGTTCATAATTAATTTAACATGCCTTTATTAAGCATCCATGTTATGTTAGGCACTGGTTTCAGGGCCTTGAGATACAAGATAGAACAAGAGAGCTAGGCTCCTTCCCTCCTATAACTTTTCACTATATGGCAGAACCTCTGTGAGTTGACCCAAAGGACTGTAATAAACTGGTCAAGGTATGCAGGTGGTCAATATAAGGAAGTAGGCCTACTGTACTGATTCGTACATGTGGTGCATGTCTAAGTCTATGTAAATTAGGTTGACCAACTTAAGGAGATAGTCAATGGGGGGATGTTGTCAACTATGGAGGCTCTATTGTACTTAAATGGTACATAGTAATATAATAAATAAATAAATTATCGACTATGAAAAAAGTGAAAAGTACTATGGGCAGAAATACAATCACAGAAGAGGCTAAAGGAGTCAAGAGTACTCATAGGATACTCAGGAAAGTATCACTAAGAACCTGAATTCTGATTAGAAGAGTGGATGGGAGTTAGTCAAGTGTGTGTCTGGAGGAAGAGCAGTCTATTCAGAGGAAACTGACTGCCAAGATTCTTAGGAAGTAGCTTTTCTGTGATTTTAGAGTCCTGGAAGGAAACTAGTAGGGCTGGAGCAAAGGGAGCAAGGAGGAAAGCAGCAAGAGTTTAGGTCTAACTGACAAGTGGGAATGGGCAGTCACTTAGGGTGGAATGTTGCTGTGTTCAATCTGAATAGAATTTGAATTATGTTAATCAAACATAAGAGGAATTGGCTGATGAGTAGACAAAAGATAGTGTCTCCTATAAGCAGGAGGTTTTGTTATTGTAGTTTTAGGTGAACAGAAATGTATGTTGCTTTATAACTTTCCTAAGGTAACACAACTAAGAAGAGTAAATTAAGGGTTGAACCCCAAGTCTGTCTGCCTTCAAACTTATGTTTGTTTTGCTAAATCAAACTTTCCCCTTTGTAACTCTGCCACACTGCTCTGGGGAACTGTTGGAGGGTCACCTTTGTCCTAATGGAATATATTGTTAATTTATAATGCTAACAAACCTCTTAATACTTACAGATTAGACAAGCATATCTTCTTTTTAAACAGAACCCAGATGTAAAACCAAGTACAAGTGAGAAGTTATGAGTAAGCGGTCTATCATAGAGGTCTAGAAGCAAACAACGGAACTCACTTTGGTACTTTAATCAAAAATGTAATTTAGTAAAAATATGAGTGCTCACAGACTCCATGGAAGTTACAAGTCAGGACTGCTTCTGAAGTCATTCAACAGTTTGATCTCATTGTGCCTGGGCCCAAGAAAGAGATGATTACTCATCTGCACTAGGACATCCACAGCTGCTTCTTATGAAGTTTCTTACTGGACATGGCTTTCTTAACTTTCTTTTGTTTAAGCTGAGCAATAGAATTTTCTGGAAGAGATTGTGAAGTATTGGTTGTATTTCTTTTTTTAAGGTTAAATAGAATGCACTAATGAAACCATCTTGGTCCTGTGGTTTCTTTTTCTAAAGTTTTACTTATTCAATGTATTTAATAGACATAGTCCTATTCAGATTATTTCTCCTGTGTTTATGTTTTCCAGGAATTGGTCCATTTCACTGAAGTTATCAAATTTGTAACAAAGAGTTGTCTAGAGCAGTTCGTTATTATTCTTTTAATATCTATGTGATCAGTAACAATAATTCCACTTTCATATGTGATATTGGTAAATTATATATTCTCTCTTTTCTTAGCTGGACTGGGTGTCTTATCTGTTTTATTAAACTTTTCAAAGAAATGACTTTGATATCAACTTTTCTCCATAACATTTTTAATTTCATTAATTCTTCTCTATATTTATTTTCATTTACTTATTTATGCTTAAATTGCTCTTCTTTAATCTACTGTGGAAGACAAGATTTTAGTGATCTAAAATTTTTATCATTGTCTGAAATATGTATTTCATGCTGTAAAGTTTTATTTTTCCTTGTTTCTTTTCTTTTCTTTCTTTTCTTCTGTTTTGCTTTTTGAGATACAGTCTCATTCCGTCGATCTGGGTAGAGTGCGGTGGGGTCATAGATCATAGTACCCTCAAAATTCTGAGCCCAAGAATTTCACCGGCCTCAGACTCCCAAGTAGTTGGGACTACAGATACCCACCACAACTCCTGGCTAGTTTTTCTATTTTTACTAGAGACTGGGATGCTCTTGCTCAGACTGGTCTTGAACTCCCGAAGTCAGGCAATCTGCCCGCCTTGGCCTCCTAGAGTGCAGGGATTAGAGGCATGATCCGTACCTGGCCCCTGTAAAGTTTTCTTTCACTGCATCCTGTAAATTATGATTAAGTTCTTGGTTATCTTATTCTAAATACTAAAAGTATTACTGATTTTCCAGGTGATAATATATTATATTTACCTTACTCCATATGCCATTTTCCATATTGGACCACCTGTATTTAGAATCTTCTAGGAGAAGTAGAGAAAGCTATCCAATATTGGATTTAGAATATATTCTGAAGCTCTTGATTTAATGTGGTTTGAAAGTTGTCTTAAATTCTGGTTATTCATGCTGTCTTGGCAGTATATGGGTGAATGTGACCCTGGGTGGTCAGTAAGTACTTGTTGATTGGCTGAAACACAAATATTCTTGGCCATAAAATAAAGATGCTTAGTAGGAGGCAATGGGGTCAAAACTTCTCACCCTAAATGAAATGCTTTTTTGACAGTTTTGCTTATGAAAGAAGTTAATAATTTTAACAGAAGCGAGAGTAACATTGTTGGCTTTTTCACAGCATGTACAGTATTACTGAAATATGTAAATGTATGAAGACTTATTTTAATAAGTTCTCTTTAAAGGTATTCATGTGCCCTTTTGATAGAATAAAAATAAAAGATAATTAGGTTGACTGCTATCAAAGGACACATTTCTACCCTGGGCTATAGTGAAACACTCTGCCTGAGTTACACAGCTTGATTTATCCAAGAAAATTCCATTTACAGTACTCCTAGAGCAAGGAAGTACAGAAACTAATGTCATGACCTTAAATAAGAATTCTAAATCTAATAAGCGCCTGTGAAGAGAATGTGATTTAGAGGAAGCATTTTAATAGCATTTATTAAACCCAATATATAAGAAAATTTGTACCTGGAATAGGTTGTCGAAGCCTTTGAAAATAGGTCAAGGACCTTGACTTAATTAAATCAGAATTTTAACATGAAAAGATTGATCAGTTTCTTAATCTTCGTGGATTCTTCTTTCGTTGTATAATCTCTGCCCATGTGTTAAACTTCTTATTTGGATGTGAAGCAAGTCAAAACTTTGGACAATAAAATATCACAGTAAATTCGTGGTTAATTCCACTCTGTCCCTGATAGCCAGATTACCTATAACCAGGGACCTGTTTCCTCTAACAGTTCTTCTTACTGAGGACCTAGCTTGTTCTCTGACATAACAGTTCCATTAATATTTTCTAGTTCTTCAGCTTGCCTTTTGACATAATAAATTTCCAAATTATTGGATTCCTGCTCACAGATTTCTGTCCCTTCCCCTGTTTGAGGCTCCTGAATTTCCATTGTCCTTTCTCATCTTTTCTTAAATAGAAAGCTTGGTTCTAGAAATCCTTTTATATGTTTGCTTTTGGTATTCAGTTGGGTGTTATAATTGAATCTGGGTCCTATTATCCTTAAGAGAATCTCAGTCATTAGAAAATATAAAGCTGTCTGTTAAAATGGATGGTAATTGCAAGAAGTTGAGGTTTGAATCTATCTTTAGGGAGCCTATTTATTTGTTTTGGAAAACAAAATGATACCCCCTGCATTAAAGCAAATAAAGAATTTACAACTTCCGTGGTCCTTTGAGTTACGTGTAGGAAAAGTAAATACCCTCTACCAAAATAGATATTTGAAGCTGGAAGGGTACAATAAGTAAAGCTGCTTTGTATGTTTATAGAGACGCTAATTAGCTGAGTTTTCATATTTTCACCTTTAAGCATTGTTTCTTTAAAAAAATATTTATTTTAAGAGTATAGATTTAAAGTGACCTATTCCTTAATTTGCTCTTGAGAAGATAAGTTGTATGTATTCTTACTATATTGCTCACAGTAGTCTGGAAACAAAAATTGCAAAAGACTTGGGGACGCATAGTTTCATTCCTTTCTTTAGCTGTAAGGAAAAGGAGAACCTGTAACAGATTTGGTCAGTGTTTTGTCAATTTGATGTAAACTATATTGCTGATTCTGTAGATTGAGACTAAATATCACAAAATGCTTTGGTCGTGGGCTATTAAGCTTGGCATAATTTAATTTTTATTTTGAAATTTTGTATAGAGGATCTACTTTTCCCTTGAGGAAGCGACTATTCTGATGTCTGTCAATCTGAGAAAAGATTGCTCCCAGCTATACTGCAGAATTCACAAGGAGTTAGTAAAGGATAGAAGCTAACAGGGTCAGGTGGTAGTCGCAGCTACTGCTACTACTATGGAAGGCTTGTGTCCAAGAGCAGTAATACTTTATAAGAGTTATGACATACAAGCTAGTCCAATTAGTGAGTCATATTAGCCAGAGGAAATAAGAAAGATTTTTTTTTAATTTTAATTTTTTATTAAATCATAGCTGTGTACATTAGTGCAATCATGGGGTACAGTGTGCGGGCTACATATACAATCTGAAATATTTTCATCCAACTGTTCAACCAAACCTTCGTGGGATTTTCTCATTTATTGTGTGAAAACATTTGTGTTCTGCATTTAGTAGGTTCACCTGTCCCTTCTAAGATGCACCAGAAGTGTGATTCCACCATTAACCCTCTCTCCACCCCCTCCTCCTCCCCTTCCCTCCCTTACCCCTTTCCCTGTCTTCTTGTGCTATAATTGGATTATAGCCTTCATATGAAAGCTATAAATTAGCTTCATAGTAGGCCTGTATACATTGGATACCTTTTCTTCCATTCTTGAGATACTTTGCTAAGAAAAATGTTTTCCAGAAGACCAAAAATAGGAAAGATTTTGAGGGCATTTATTTACAGGAAGTATTTACTGGTAGAGGTGGTCACAAAGGGACAGAAATTCTGGAAATCAAAATTCTGGGGCCTGAGCCAATATAAAGTTCCATTTAATAAAAATATGACATTCCTTTGGAGTCACACCTGGTGATACCTGGAAATGTTAGCTATTACATCTTTATCTGAACTTAATTAAACATGTATGCCTCAATGTGAGAGACTTTCTTAACCCTATGGAAGCAGTGAAGTTTGATATTTTTACTCTAGCTGTCAAATAATGTTTCAAAATGTAAAAAAATTAAGTCCTTTAGTAAAGTTTAAAGAAAGTTTGTATATTGCTATTGCAAGAGGATTCCCAAGAGAAGTGATTTCTGGAAGAACAAAGGTTTTCTTACAGAAGCCCAAGGACACACCTGCAAAGTTCTCTCCATGATAACTCAGCTCTTAAGACTTTATAAAACTTAGCTTCTTGGGTCCTTGAAACTAACACTTGCTGCTTGCTTCCACTTCTCTAAACTCTGCATGATTTCACACCTCCAGTGAGAGGTAGTATGGTAATTCCTTTATCTGTCTATGTGTGAGTCCAATAAAAGCACAGGGACAGAGCTGATATGGGAACTTGGCCATTTTGGAGCCTAGTCTGACAGGGCTGCACCAGCCAAAATAAAACCACTTCCTCTTCCAACTCCAGTGTTCAGGTGACTCTCTGCTTTCTCACCACTGCACCTAGATTCCTGCAACATTATTTGAGATATTTATTAAATTTGACCATCTAGTATGACTGATTCTTCCTTTGTAAAATTTGCTTTGTCACCTCTCAAGAAAACATACTTTTACCCTTTCATGGTCCATGTTGCTTTTTTGTATCTTTTTTAATTCAATTTTTATTTGGTGCCATATTATAGCTATTTTTTGTTTATATTTTATATATCCTCAAGAGGTATATTTTATATAATCTCAAGAACAGAAGCTGTACTTCAATTTGGTTCCCTATTTACTCAGAAAATGTTATTTTTGGTGTTCTTATTCTTCTTTCCCTTGAAATTAACATAATGTAGGCACTACATACAGTAGATATTCAATAAATGTTGGTGAAAAGCTAGCAGAAGAAGCTATTATTTTTTCAAGCTGCTTGGTATAGCCTCTGTCATCATGTCCTCAATGATCATAATGAAAAGCTGACATAGCGGTGTTTCTTTGTGTGTATATTTTGTATTTTGCCTAATTAACAAAAACACTTTGAAAATATCAATTAAATATGTATCTTTTATTCCGAATAAAAAATAATGCATTAAGAAATGCATTAATGTTCTTTAAGAATCTTAAAGGAATTACAGACAGCTAGTCTGCTAATTAATAGTTATGAGACAGAAGCAGAATAAATTTATTTGTTCCTTTCAAAGAGACCCCAAAATAATATGGCAAAAAGTTTTGGCTGATGCTTATGAATAGTAAATAGAATGAAAATGCATCTAATTAGCTGTCACCTTGGTGGCCCATGGCTTATTTGGAGGAAACAGTGATGAGATTCTCAGTGCTCGCAAACATCCTGTTGACATTGTGGGAACATTCAGTTTATTCACAAAAGAAATACACACTGTCAATGCCATATAACTACCAACATTGAAAAGAAGGTGGAAGAAAGAGGAACATGAATACAAAATAGGACTTTTTAAAACTGAGTAAACTTGTCAGAGTTTTAAGTAAAGTTTGGGTTTTCCATAATTATAATTTCTTCCTCAAAGTACAAATTGAATAATTTATTTCTTGAAATAAAAACCTTGGCCAATTATGCATATAGAATGTTTCCTTTTTTTGAGGTTGTGAATTCCTTGAGGACAGGAATTGTTGTATTTTTTTTTTTTTTCTGAATTCCTGGCATCTTATACAATCCCTAGAGAATAGTAAATACTTTGTCAATGTTCACTGAAGGAAGTAATAATTATGATATTTCTTTATTCATCTCTTTCCTCCATTCTTTGCTACCTGTATATAGGTGAAGCATTTTATTGCCATTTTATTATTATTATTTTTTATTGCTAATATTATTATTTAAAAAAATTCTCCTCTAAAATAAATTTGAGGTAAACAGTATGAAATACTTATGCATTGGAAATTGTGCCCAAGCTACATACAGAATGAGCTTGTGATTGTGTAAGCTTTTAAAACATTATTTGCCTTTAGGACAAATACAACTCTATGTAGATTATGATCTAGAGGATCTTTTCAGAAAACTTCAATGATCGGAAGGCACTACGTAAGGAAATAGTGAATGATTGCCTGAAAACTATTTTAAAGAATCCAGGTATTATATACATATTTCTTCTGAAAACCATCTAAGATAATATCAATGAAGGGAGTCAGCTAAAATTGCCTGGGATATGTATGCTGGGAGCTGAAAGAATGTCCAGGGAAGAACAGAACCCAACAATCAGTAACATAAAGTGGCAGCATTGTACCTAATCAGGGATCCTAGAACACAGAGAAGGCTAGTAGAATCCACTGTAGAAGGCAAAATAATGGCTATTGATTCAAAGTTAAGACCCACAGTCCAGCTTATATCTTTTCTTTTGTGATGAGCTCATCTTGGTGAACATATACGTGAAAGTTTCACATGAGTCAGCCACATCAGAGGCGCTTTCTGGACCCTGAATTAAACATCCTGCTTACCATCCCACTGAGACTCTGATTAACTTCATTATAGCATATTTATATCACAGAGTCAATATTAGTTTTCTATTCCTGCTGAAACAAATTATTATACATTTTGTGGCTTAAAATGATACAAATTTATCATTTTATAGTTCTGTAGGTCACGGGTTTGAAATGAAACTCTCTGGGCCAAAGTCAAGGTTTTGGGGGAGCTGCATTTATTTTTTTCTGGAAGCTCTAAGAAATAATCTGCTTCCTTGCTTTTTTTTTTTTGGTGTTCTTATTCTTCTTTCCCTTGAAATTAACATAATGTAGACTCTACATACAGTAGATATTCAATAAATGTTGGTGAAAAGCTAGCAGAAGAAACTATTATTTTTTCAAGCTGCTTGGTATAGCCTCTGTCATCTAGCCTATCCATAGCATCTAGTCTATCCATATGCTTCAGTTCATGGTTATCGTCTATCCTAAAAGCCAGCAACGGCTAGTCAATCTTTCTTGCCTCATATAGTTCTAAAAATGACTTTTCTGCCTTCCTCTTCCTGGTGTAAGGCTCTTATGGCTACATTTAGCCCACTAGGTATGAGAAAAAAATCTCCCTATTTTAAGATAAACTATTATATTTAATTCCATCTATTATCTTAATTTCCCTTTGCCATATAACATAACAAATTTACAAAATCTGGGGAGTATGACATGGACCTCTTTGGGAGCTAATTTTTTTAAATACCACAGTCATAAATATTATTTAACATGCTTACATATGACCCCTGTTTCTAGTGCTAAATAAGTGCTCAATACGTAATTTTTTAATTATTTAGTAAATACAAATCATCAATAAGTAGTGGGATATAGTTAGTAATATACCCTCATACTTAGGGGAAAGGGACATGAAGAAGTGTGCATGATTTTAGGTGGGTGGAAACTGATTTTTAAGGAAATTCAATGAATTTAAAGAACATACAGTGGCCTAGGACAAAGTCTATTGGGACAGTAAAGCACATAGTGATTTGTGACAAAACTCTGTTCTGGTGTGTTGATAGAATTTTGTCTTTCTTCTTGCAATATGAGTATAGTTAAAAATAATAAAGGGCGAGAAATAATAGTTGTTTTTTTTTTTTATTGGTGAGTCCTTGCTTTAGGTAGATAAAGAAACTGCAGAAAACAACTCCATCCTGTTCTTTGGGAGAGACAAAGGATTGAGAGACAAAAGAAGAGAAAAGTCAGAGAGACTTTGAGACAACTCCTTCACTTCAGCATGTCAAAGCACCATATTTTGACTGCTCTATTTCTGAGCCCCAACAGTACCTGCATAAACTATGGTTCCTGCTCTTGTGAAACTCTATTACATTAAAAGTTATTGAATACTTCACAGATTTTGGCTAAATATTTAGAAGTGATCAGTGTATATAAGAACCCACCAGACAAATCTTCTTAAACTCTGATTTAAACATTTTCATGAGTGAGTGTTTTTGAATATCTCAAGAATTTACTGACCATTCCATTCACTGATAGCTGTCAACATAACTGTACTATTTTCTAACAGGAAATCTGATACCTTTAAAGGATAGCAGAAATAATAATTTATAATTGATTTTTATTTCTTACTAACATATAAATAAAAAATAACACCACTTTTGAATATACAGAAAAAACATTTCTGCAAGCCCCACTTGAAATAGAAAATCAAAGACTACTTCTCACTGTGAAATATGGGTCAGCAATTTAATTTGAGCTGAATGCAAAGGTATTCAGAAGGCCACTTCAAAATTTTTCAAAATTAAAAAAATATCTTGCCCAATGGCTAAATGACAATACATATTTTGTCTTTATTAATCTACACAAGATACAAAAAGTTAATATTCTCATTTTTGGCTAAACTTTTACTCAACAACATTTGTTGCTTCTCTTCATCGCTCTCCATAACTATGATTAAATTTTGTGGAATATCATATTGGGGAAGCTGATTATAGTGTGAATATATGAATAAAGGCAATTTAATATCAGAATGTTGCTATTCAAAAAGAATTTTTATGTCATGTTTTAGCATTTTAAGATCACATTATGCAATTCTAGTGTATTGGTTTCAATAATTTCCATTGTAGGGTTCACGGGATGTAAATTAAAAGAGCACATAAAAATTCAAAGGAGCTCAGTGTTTACTAAGACATAGTATTCTCATATTAGCAAGATTAGTCATTTATCTTACAAACAAAGGTAAATGATTAGTGAGCCACTGGATAATTTTTGAGGTTTCTCAAACCTTATCTAGATCAATGTAATCTGAGATCATGTTTCATTTCTATGAATCTTCGCGTATAGCAGACTTCTCTTAGGTAGTAGAATGTGTGAAAAACTGACCATGTTTGTGTGGGAGGAATTTTTTTTTTTTTTTGCAAGTAATTTTTTCTTGTTCATCTCTCCAGGTTATCAACATGAAATTATTCAAATTAGGTGAAAAATATGTAAAGCTCTGGCTGCACTGCATAAAGAAAGTTGAGCATAAATAATCTAGCACTCTTTCTAATCTTCTCAGTTCTGGTCAGTGTTCTTGATTATGTCACTTCAATTTTTACTTCTATGGCTTTCATGCCTGTAGGTTATGCAAATTACAGATTATGGAAAAACTTTCTGATCACAGAATAATGAATTAGTAAGTCATGAGTGTGAAACTCAGGGTCAGTTATGGAACTTGGAGCTTCAGTTTAGTAAAAGGTAATCACATACATGTATGTGCAGTAAGTCTTTGTTTAACATCAAGCATCTATTTTTAGAAACTATGACTTTATGCAAATATGAGATGTAATAAAACCAACTTTTTTTCTCATCAAAGTTATAACAAAGCAAGATTGAACAAAGCAATGTTACTTGAGGATCTGCTGCATGTCATTTCACTTATGATGAGGATGTAATATACACACACACATATATATATTTCAACTTTTTGTAGGATTAAATTCAAGTAAGTAAAATATCTAGAACAGTTTTAGCACTTACTAGTGATCTATTACTTTAGCACCAGGGGAAAACATCCACTTCATTACCTGAAAAGTCACTAAAACATCAATTCACAAAAAGTAGACAATAGAGAAAAAAACATACAAATTTATTAGCGTTGTTTGGAGTGGAGGGTAATTGCCCACAGAGTAATTGCCTCACCAATCAATGTAGTACAGGTAGTTATATAACCTTCTTCTTAAAGAAAAGAGAGATGGGGTAGTGTGGATGATTACCAGGGGATGGGGCAGTAAAAGATTTTTAGGGAAATTCAGTGGGCCTGAAGAACACAAAATAGCCTGGGATAAAATATTGGGGCCCGCAGAGCTGACAGTGGTTGGTGAAAAAATTCTGTCCAGATGTGTTGATAGACTCTGTCTTTCTTCCTGTGATATGTGCTCAGTTAATAAAAATTCAGGGAAGGAACTAGAGGTAATTGTTTTCTTTGGTGGGCCAGACTTCAGGCAGATAAGGGGCAACTTCAGAGGACAACTTCATCCTTTGCTTTGAGAGACACAGAAGATGTGAGACAAGAGGGAGGGAAGGTCAGAGGGACCTTGAGTCTTCTTTTCTAGTTCAGCATGTCAAAGTGCCATATTGGAGCATCTATTGATTTCTGATCCCCAACATATTCCTCCCTGAAATAATTGAAAAGTGCAACAGTGAGGAATAGGATAGATTTGGAAGCACATAAACAATGGTGAGTTGATGAGGGTAAGTCAGGTATTAAAATTAGCAGTTGTCAAAGGCAAGCATATGAAAATTAATTAATGTTTTTCCTGTTGTGATCAAAGTTGGGAAGTGAATACCCCAAAGCAAAAGTTAATGGTCATAACATAAATAGAACTTCTCAACTATTTTATCCCTCTGGGCTTTACACAAAGGGAATTTGGGATAATTAATGATCAACCTACCAATAACCATCCCAGGAGATGGTAAATAAATACTTCTAATTATAATTCCCAAGTATGATTAAAGATAATTTTTAATTCATTTATCTTATGGAGAGATTTAGTCTTCTTATGTCCTTGATTGTTAACTGTGAAATAAATAGAAGTTTATTTCTGTGATAGCTTTCTAGTTGATCAAAAGGCAGCATGTGGTAAATTTTTGATTGACTATATAAAATGGGTCCTAGATCACTTTCATTTTACAGATCAATTAATTCTTTGGGTAAATGCTCAGCCATGTACACTTTAAAGTACCTAACATGCTGGATAAATTTTATGTCTTCTGCTATTTCAGGAATAGATTAGGTATCAATTATCTAATTAATAGTTCTGTTTATTGAGCACTGCTATGAGTAAAAAATTGCATTAGATGATTTATATATATGATTTCATTTGTATATACAAAATAGGGTTCCTAAATACACAACACTATATGTTGATAACAGATGAAGAAAATAGGCTCTGGAAGTTTCTTTGTTTAAAGAAGTCACACCACTAGAAAATGTTGGAGGTCAAGTTCTAAAGACAGATCCTCTGATTCCTAGTGGAGGCTGTTCCTAAGCATCCCTGCCTATGTTAGCCTAGGCCCTGGCTCATTTGGGAGGGTGTTATCAAAATACCATTGAGGTGGTTTTATGCTATCAAGTAGTTAAGCTAAAACCATGTTTCCCAGAATTTTGTTTTTCTGTATAGCTTAGAGTCAAATACGTGAGAAACAGCACAAAATTTGGAAAGGTGAAGCAAAGTGACAGCCATAGTGCTCCAAAGGTCTGTCATGGGCTCCAGACAAATCAAATCTCTCCCACCGGTGGCTAATCCGATGCATTATCATGTTGGTGTGATATAGCCACCAGGTCCATAGCTCTTTGATCTGTGAGTCCTGGGGACAGGTGAGTGAGCAGTTCAGTGGTGAGGTCACCAGTTCCTTCTGCATCTCACTCTCATCAAGGAGACTGAAGGCTATGAAAAGCAGATGTAAGTTCTGTTTGCCTTTGTGGACTGCAGTTGTTTTGGAGGGGGGACGTAGTTACCAGATTTATCTGGTTTTCTCATTGTTTTTTCTTTCTCTTGATATTTCTGCCCTCTTGTAGTGGCCATGGTAGACAGATTATTTCTGGAAGATTCAGACACTGTATCTTTGAAGCTAACAATACCTTCTTCTTGTTATAAGTTGAACAAAGTCATTGTTTTTCCTGCTTAAAAGTGAGTGATTTCAAAAGCCTAAAATACTCTGTCTAAGGCTTGTTCTATTAACAATTGCATTAAATATATTATGGCCATGATGTTATTTACGTGCTTAAATTTACATTCATGAGGTCAAACACCAGCTTATACTATTTACCGGCTCTTCATGATGAAACTTGTGTAAATCACCCAAATTAATTTGCATGGGATCAATTCTAATCTTTATTATTGTGTGTTTTGTACCATCTATTAATTAAGATCATTGGCTTGTCCATTCCAATTACGTATGTCCTTTCTTGGCCTCTGCATTACTAACAATTACTCTGCCTCTAATACTCTCTAATACTACAAGAAATTTATTAAATCCACATATAAATTGATGTTAGCATACTTACAATCTATGTGAAGGATTAATATGTCTTTTTTCCCCTCTAGGTTACACAGCTTAGTTTAGCATCTCATTTGTGATTTTTGGATTATTCACACACATGGATTTGGGTAACATCAGGCAGCAGACCTAATTAGAACCCCTCAAAATGTGCAAAGAAATTAAGAAAAAGGACTGAAATGCATCTACCAGGTGTTTCTCTTCCTCCTATTTTTACCCTTTGAATTTCCTAAGTCCCTCCCTACATGAAGAAATTGAGATATAACCCTGACATCAGAGGCCCATTAACCCGGTAATAATAATAATTGGTAAAGGAGTCAGAAATAGAACAGTTCTGTTTTGTATCCTCTTTTATATTTAAAATTCTTCCCCACATATTAACTTCATACTCATAAGAAACTTGCTGGTAACTGCGTATTATCTGCCTTATTTTAAAAAATAGAAAATTGAGAGACTCTGTTACTTTAAAGACAAGATCACAGAGCAAGGGAATGTTGAACAAGGATTTGAAGAGTGGTCCCTGATTCTGCATTTAGTGCTCTTTTGTCAACATATCAAATTTTGACTATGCTGTGTATTAAAAAAAAAGATTTTTGTTAAAATTTGTTTTTATGGAAAGTGAATGACAGAGTGGAAAGCCCACATACTTTAGAGTTTTATGCTTCTTTTTTGGAATAAACCATCTGTGCTCTTAACGAAGGCCCTATGCCCTTGACTGAGTCACTTCATTTTCCTGATTTCTTGATTTGTAAATGAATCTATAACATTTAACATTTAACTTGAAATTTTATTATGAAAAAATTTCCTACCATAGTTTGCAGCAATGATCACTGATGCTGCTACCTACAAATCAGTTCTCCTTAAACAAAAAGCCAGTTAAGGCTCAACAAAAGAATCTACACTCTGTCCAAATTAAAGCCAGCAGGCATTCCCATTACCTCTGGGTCTCTAAACCACCTGGCCTCCTGGAGTCTTTGGACAATATACAATGGCCTGAAATTGCCCATGGGGCAATAAGAAACTATCTCTTTGTCTTGTGCTATATACCATTAGAGGAGCAATTGCTTGCCACAAACCATTCTTTCTTGGACACAGAAGCTCTCACAGATGCCAAGTTTGTGACTCTTTGTATCCCCCTCCCTTTATGCCTTGAATTATGGAAGCAACACTCCACAAAGTTCAGCCTGGCCATTAAGGCCTCTGCACTATCAGATGGAGTCACATCTTGTCCCTCTAGCATATTCTACTTGCAGAAAGAGTGGCCTCCCTAGTCCTTAGTCAGAGGTCATGTGCTGAAGGAGGTCAGTCTTTTCTGAGATGCTGAATTAGGGTTCTCCAGAGAAACAGAGCCAGTGCAAAAGATAGATGGGTAAATAGAGAGACAGATGAGAGGAGATTTATTGGAGAAAATAGCTCATGAGGTTTTGGAGGCATGAGAATTCCCATGTAGCCATCTGCAAGCTGGAAAACCAGGGGAACTGATAGTGTGGATCAGTCTAAATCCAAAGACCACAGAGAACCTAATGGTGTAACTTTCAGTCAGTGGCCAAAGGCCTGAGAAATGAAGGGCTGCTGGTGTAAGTCCCAGGGTCCAGAGGTCAGAGCACTTGGAGTTCCAAGGGCAGGACAAATAGGGTGTCCCAGATCTAGAAGATGAAAAGAATACAAACTTGCCTTCCCTCTGTTTTTGGTTCTATCTAGCCCTCAACATATTGGTGTCTGCCCACATTGAATAAGGGCTGATCTTACTTCCTCATCCCTCTTATTCAAATGCCAATCTCTTCCAGTAACATCCTTGCAAAGATATCCAGAAATTGGGTATCACTTAATCCAGTCAAGTTATGTGAAACTAGACATCACAGATCCTTTGGCTACTCATGAGCCCCTCGGGATTAACTGAATAAACACCAGTGGGATTTTGTGGACTGAGCAACATTGCCACCATCATGAAAGATAGGGCTTGGTCCAATGGTACTGCCTTACATTCCTTAACCAGGATGTTTCTGATAAAGGGTGGAACTGATTTTTGTTGAAAAGCTTTCCAACTGGTTGGTCAAACTTAAGACAGTCATCTTAGCATTCTATATCCAGGCCAATAAATCACTCTTTCTGTACATTTATACATACTCTTGGGCCATTGCCTAAGAGGTGTCCCTTTCAGGAAAAGAATTCTGAGAATCTGTTTTGTCACAGACACTTGTTCTGATACTAAAAATATATATCAAGGTCACATATGTATCTCTATATAGTAAAGCCATAACATAAAGCCTTACCATGACACTTTTTATCACCTTCAGAGTCCCAGACATTACTGATGGTAATCAAGGTGCACATTTCACTTCTCAGAATACAAAATATGCTGTGCTTTTGGAAAAGGCATTCAAAGGAACTTTTGTTTCTCCTAGAAAAAGTGCTGCATACCTCTTGCTGATATTACCATAGTTATTACCTTTGAAATACTCTCCCTGGGAAGTTATGCATCGGTGCCAGCACCGAGTCAATCCTTCACAATAGTCACCAGATGACCAAAAGGTGTACTTCAAAGGTGATGATACGATAGCCTTTCCAGGTGAATATTAGCTGCCTTTATCAAGGTATTATAAGATAGATATGAGCTCTGGAAAGAATTTTATGGTATTTAAACAAAGATTGTAATGAGGGAATAAGTTCAGAGATCAGGAAGGTTTACAGGATTGGCAATAACTTCTGTTTCTAGACTATAGGGGCTTTGATTTGCAAAGGCTCAGTAAGAGCCTGCAAACTAGTTGGAAAGATAAAATTTCCAGTGGTAACTTCTCATCTAAGAAGATAACTTCCATTAGTTTCAGAGAGAAGCATGAAGGTTAGGAAACAGAACAAAATAATTACTTGAAAGTGAAAACATTTGATCAACCCAGTTATTTGACATCAATAAATCAAATGCTGAAACTAAATATAGCAGTTTGAAGCAATCAAAACAATACAATTATGGATGAAATGCCCATATTTTCACATCATTAATTTGGAAGTTTAATACTGCATTGTTTTTTTCTTTTTGAGACAGAGTCTCACTTATTAACCCTCGGTAGAGTGCTGTGGCATCACACAGCTCACAGCAACCTCCAACTCATGGGCTTAGGCGATTCTTCTCTCTCAGCCTCCTGAGTAGGTGGGACTACAAGCACCCACCACGACGTCCGGTTATTTTTTTGTTTTGCAGTTAGGCTGGAGCCAGGCTTGAACCCGCCACCCTTGGTATATGGGCTGGCACCCTACTCACTGAGCCACAGGCGCCAGCCAATACTGCATATTTTTAAAAACAAATCTTTCAATACAGTATAGAATTGATGTAAATGATAGTTGGATAAATGTATCTTTCTCTAGATAATGTTTTTATATCAATTTTTATGGAATGCAAAGAATAAGAGTATACTTTTATAATTCTCATTTCTTTATATTATATTTTGACCCATCAATTTATTTTGTTTAAAACATTGTGGCAAGAATAATCTGTATCTATAATGGAAAAATATACAATGTGAAGGTTATGGCAAAGAATAACACACTTTGTATAGTTTCTTATGACTCAAACAGAATCATAATAGCCAAAAAATATGAGAAAAGTATTTGCAAATTTCTGTGAACTACTTATTTTCAGTGAAGAGTTTTTCAACTTATAGACTACTTTCATAATTTCACATTCTATTCTAATTGATCAAATATGGAAAGGTGGAGGGAGGGTGATGGGTGGGTCCACACCTAGGCACCTAGGGTGCATCTTAGAACACAATAACCAATAACACTTTAACTGCCATTAACTATAATAGTTAGGATAATTAGATCATTCCTTGAAGAAATTGCTTAATTTACTAATGATTACATAATTAATACCTGCATTCATGTAGAGTAGACTTGGAACATTCAGACCTGTAGTTTAGTAATTTACTTTCTTCCTCATAGTCATTCAAATTTTAGATGAATTAGTATAAATATTTATTCACTGTTGTTTTGATTTCACATTTGCCTAAATTACTGATTGTAGATATGAAAAACATTTATATACCACACGTAGTAAGTTACTAGTGCTCACTCATCTATCTGTTCTTCCTTTTTTCCTAGGTATATGCAACCTTTTATTTCTCAGCTGTCTTGATAAGTGGCCATGTAACTTGTTCTGATTAGTGGGCTGAGAGATGTGTGCATTGAAGAGCTGGTCTTTGTTCTTCTGGGATTTATTCCACTAGCTCATAACTTGAGGATGCACATGTTGAGATAGATTGCCATAATATAGGAAAAGTCTGGAACACCCACATACTTTATGGAGGCCAGCTGCCCTAATGCATCACTAGACATTTAGAAGACTTTGTGTAAGAAATAAACGTTAAATGAGATAAGATATAGAAATTTTGAGGTTGTTTGCAATATAATCATCAATCCTATCTAGTACACTGTATGTTCATAAAGCTGTTTTGACTGACAGACTTGAGTTTTCTCCAACTCAAAAACATTTTTCCAGAATTTTATTTCTTCAATAACATTTTTGCTTTATCTATTTTCTTTTATAATATAGACAGAGAATGAAATATATGTTTTGATTTCTAATATACATAGATTGTCTCCTTGGGATAGATTTTTTTATATTTCTCATCTTTTAACTCATAAGTTCTCTATTTTTTCATACTATTTTTCTTTTGGACTTAGTAGAGAGACATAAGTGGGTCATATTCCTTATGGTTACTTATCATTATAGGTGTATGCAACATTATGCTCTTGTATAAAGCTATTTTTCTTACACTAATATTCTAAAGTAATTGACAAAAACCATAAAGAGTTCTTATTTCTATATGTTTTTAGTTTACATAAACATATAGCGGGGGAGGAGCCAAGATGGCAGTCTGTAGCTAGCTTTCTGGAGAGGCTCCCGTCCAGAAGGAGAGTTAAAGGACAGAAATTTAACAAGAAAGCTGATGGTTTGGATCTGAGCCAAAAGAGAAGGTTGAAGAATGCACATCAACCCTGCTGGGGCAACCTGCAATCCCCAAGGATGCAAACAAAAGGTCCAGAACATACCACCAAGCAGACGGGAGTCCCCTCCTCCATGAGAATGGCTCACAGTATACTCCATACCTCCATACAAACAAGCAAGCAGAGTTCAAATGTCCTCCCACTCTACCCCATGGGAGAGACCCTCTAAAAACTGGACCTCCTTCCCCTACTAGGGTGCCATGGCACTCTCCTGCCAGGCATAAAACTGTGTGAAACTGTATATATTCTCTACTTGCAAGTTTGAACTTCCAGCACTCCCCTCCACTCTCACTGTGAGGTCTGGAGGCCTGTCCTCCACGGAGTCCAGATTCTTGGACATTTTCTTGAGGGTTGTGGACAGGGCGTAGACTGTTGCTGATCTGTGCTGATTTTCTGGCTTGGGACTGATGAGAGGAGGCTGAGCTGAAGAGGCAGTCCCCTGAGGCACGGAGCTGCAGCTGCAGCTGCAGGAACAATGGCAGTGGGGCTCACACCCATGGGATGTTTTGAGGAGAGACTCCCAGTGTCTCTGGGCAACCAGGGGAAGCCAGGAGGCTTCCCTGGTGGCAGCCACCTGCAGAGTGGTGACCGAGGCACAGGGCCCAGGACTGAAGGGTATGCCTGAGGCAGTACCTGCCAGGGTGGGGTGTGGGGCCGATTCCCAGGGCAGAGACTGATTTACTCAGCTTCAGATGCACCTGGCCCTCAGGGGATGAAAGCTGAGACAAAGGTCTGGAACTCACAGACTTAGACCCATTTGCAGCCCAACGTCTGATCCACAGGGGAAAGAAACAAATTCTGTGAACTAATTCTGTTCTACAAGCAACATCAATCAGGGACAGACTGGAACTGATTGAATCTCCCCAGCCCCTATCAAGTACCCAGGTTGTCAGGTATGACCTCCCCCTGCCAAACAGTGATGGAGAGTTGTGGACTGGCTGAGGAGCCACACACCTCCTTGTGACCCAGGCAGGCACAGACCTCTGGAGCATCAGCTCATTGGAGGAAACTGGGTCACAGCCCTGCAGGGTTACCAGTGACTGGGTGTGACAGAGGGGCAAGGTGGGGAAGGAGGCATCAACCTTCCCAGACTAATCTACTTGCTGGGGGGTGGTTGCCTACTGAGCTCACAGAGCACTGGAGCAAGTTATACTAGAAGTTCCAGCAGACCCCTGCTATCTAGTTGCCAGAGACTTTTCAACTCTTCCATTTGAGGCCAGTGCTGGCTGGGATAATTGATTGGGCCCTCTTCAACTGGGCCAATCACCTGAGGACTTTCCAAAGTGGTACCCTGGGGGTGTGGGGTAGTGGGAAAGTTTGATTTTCCTTTTCCAATTGTTGTGGAATTGTTGTGGGGGACGTGGTGACCTAACTGCTGGTATTTCTCCACAGCTCAGATTCCAACACAGAGTAACCGATTCCCTAGGGTAAGACAGAGACCAGATGAAAATAAGACAGAGCCACTTAAGCCCACCACACCAAGAAGGTCCCCAGTTTTGCAAGCAGTAGAAATGTACAGGTCCTTGGCAAAACTCTAGGGGAAAAGGTACAGACACCAGTCCCAGCTTTCAGGCAAAGGACTGGTCAATCACTACTCCTAGAACCCCCAACCCAATTTGTCTTTATCTACTCATCCAGCCAAAGGGTGTAAAATAGTCATGGGGTGTAATCAGTGGAAAAGCTCTGGAAACATGAACAACTAGAGTAGATCAACCCACCCCCAATGAACAATTTGGTGTACGCAAATGATGATCCTATGCATAAACAGATGGCTGAGATGTCAGAAATCAAATTCAGATTTTGGATTGCAAACAAGATTAATAAAATAGAGGAAAAGTTGGATTTAGAAATTCAGGGTTCATTTCAAAAATTGTCTCAAGATGTCAAGGAATTCAAAGACCAAATGACCAAAGATTTTGACACATTGACACAAGAAGTTTCAGCCCTCAAAGATCTGAGAAACACAGTAGAATCCCTCAGCAACAGAATGGAGCAAGCACAAGAAAGGATTTCTGACATTGAAGACAAAGCTTTCGAGTGCTCCCCAAACTACAAAGAGGAAGAGAAATGGAAGGCAAAAACGGATCATTCTCTCAGACAGCTCTTGGATAACTCGAAGAAAACCCATATTCGCCTTACAGGTATACCTGGAAATGACGAAGTGGCGTCACAAGGCAGAGTCTCTTCTTTATGAGATTATGAAAGAGAATTTTCCGGACATGCCAAGAGATTTTGAAATTCAGATAGCAGATAGATTCAGAACCCCAGCACAACTCAACCTGAATAAGACATCCCCCAAGCACATCATAATTAAGTTCACTAAAGTTAATATAAAGGAGAAAATTCTGAAAGCAACCAGATGCAGGAAACCTATAACCTACAAGGGGAAGAATATTAGAATAACTGCAGATGTCTGATCAAACCGTTTAAGCTAGAAGAGAATGGTCATTGGTTTTTAATCTCTTAAAAGAAAATAACTTTCAACCCAGGATCTTGTATCCAGCTAAACTGAGTTTCATTTATGATGGAGAAATTAAATACTTTAATGACATCCACATGTTGAAGAAATTTGCTATAACTAAACCAGCTCTCCAGGATCTTCTCAGACCTATTCTCCATAATGACCAGTGTAATCCTCCACCACAAAAGTAAACTCACCCAGAACCTTTGTATCAAATTCCAACTTCAACAGCAATGAAAGGATTAAAAATGTCCACTAGACGTTCTAAAGATTTATCAATATTTTCAATTAATGTGAATGGTTTAAATTGTCCTCTAAAGAGGCATAGGTTGGCTGACTGGATACAAAAACTCAGGCCAGATATATGCTGCATTCAAGAGTCTCATCTTACCTTAAAAGATAAATATAGATTCAAGGTGAAGGGATGGTCATCTATATTCCAGGCAAATGGAAAACAGAAAAAAGCAGGTGTTGCAATCTTATTTGCAGATACAATAGGCTTTAAACCAACCAAAGTGAAGAAGGATA